>OZ007556.1:62377040-62436278 GCA_963931855.1 Philhelius festivus
ATAGCATGTGATCGGTTTAAATGGAATATTTAGACTCCAATTTTATGTAGGTACATTCTTCAGAAACTAAGAACTGGTCTTGATATATATCAAGAACTTAAAAAACATTCTAGCTGAACACGAAAAAATAAAATAAAATGCACGACTGGATCGCACGAACTTGCTCCTATGTAATAGTCTAGGAATTTTAAAAACGAATGTTATTAGAGAAAACTGTTCATGAGAATAAAATTAATTTTTTAAATTCTTTTAGTAGTAAGAGGCAAAAACAGAATCCTATGCAAGTATGAAATTATGCAAGAACAAATATTATAAGTCGTTGTTGTGTTTTCTTAAAAAAAAATCTTTTATATACAAAATTTTTAAAAGATTTTTAAGAAAAAAATTTAGTATGCCAACTTTAAGTTTTTATTATTGTACGAATGAAAATTAAATTTTAAATATAAATATTGAGCCGTTTTTTGAAATATAGAATTTTCCAAAAAAAAAAAATTTGTTTGGTAAATTGAAAATCGTTAAAATTAATTGAAACAAAAAAAATTTATCAAATTTCGAGAAAAATTGGATTTTTGAAAACCATTTCTTAACATTTGTATAGTGGGTACCTTTATTTTTAGGTAAAATAAAACTTTTTTTTCATACATCTTGTAGATTATGCTCAGAAACTTTTATTTATCAAGTTTAAAAAAAATCAGTATAAGGTTTCCGAAATATTGAGTTTTGAAAAAAAAAATTGAAATTTTTTTAAGAATCCAAAAAAGTCTTTTTTTTTTTGGAAATTTGAATACACAATTCTTATAAAGTTTTTGGGGAGCTTTAGCAAAAAAAAAATGATGAAAATCGGTCGTACCGTTTTTTGAGAAAATCAAAAACAGAAAAAAATGGTTCTTTGGGGGGTACCCTTAATAACCATTTTTCGAAAAAAAAAAATTTAAACCAGTACCTAGCTTTAACTAAATGAAATTTTTTTTGGGTCTTTTGTTTTTTTTTAAATCTGTCCAACAGTTTTTGGGAAAAAAAAAATACTTACAAAATTTCGAAAAAAATCGTATGGCAGGTACCGTTATTTTTGATCTTAAAAAAAAGAAAAAAAAAACGTGTAGTGGGAAAAAATTAAAAATGATATCTACCAAGTTTGAAGAAAATCGGCAGAGCCGTTTAGGCTGTAGTCGAACACCATCGTAATGTCAACCTTGATCAAAATCTCGAATGAATAACTTGCCTTATAGTACCTATAATTCGCAAGTAAAAATTATGAGGAAAGAATTGTCTTCAAAGTCTGGGATAATGTCACAATAGTTTAGTCAATGTTTTAGTTCGTCTTCCAACTACTGTAGATTCTTACAATACATATATAACTTACATTTTTGAATATAGATAAGTAAATTTCTGGTTTTTCACAAGCTTGAAAAAGTAATGGGCGAGATCATGCTTCTTTTATAGTTAAAGCCGATATTATTCTTAAAAACATGTTTTTCAACTTATAAAAATATCGTATTTACTCAACAACTTTTGTGAGTTAGTTTTGAGCTTAAGGTTCAGTTGCACAAATATTGATCATCGGATCAACAACGGTTTGAACTCGATTAAGTTTAGGAACGATTATATATCTAGAAGAAGATTTGTATTAAAAATTAAATAATATCCTTGACTAATAGTAATTCTTAGGGTCAGTGTTTTACCGCCGAGTGAACTCCGAGTTTCATTTTTTTTTCACTTTAAAAAAAATGACATATGTATCACTGTCGAATTCAGACAATACAAATAATCATCCTTCCATCCATTCATTGCTTAGGACCATCGTTCCTAATATGCTGTAAGGCGAATAAAGACTAATAAAAGGGTGCACACTCCTAGTGGTTGGTTACTACTACGATCGATTGCTGGATGTGTGTATCCTGGGGTTGAATGGCCCTGAGTTTTGCAGTAGCTCATCTGTAAGTGACCTCACGATTGCCAAGCTCGACCGGAAGCTATATTCTGGCACCATGGGAGATAGTGCCCTATATAAAGTACTGACAAACGTCAGAAGAACCAGTCTTTACTTAAGCTATCTATGAGGTAGGCCCGATAGTGGGAGTATCATGGTGGTTGTGGTTTATTCCAAATGCGGAGACATATGGTTTTCAAACGTGCTTGAATTCAAGAGGTGTTAGATAGACCTCGCCTCATAGCAAGAGGTGTGCACATGCTGCAACATGTCACAGCTTTGCTACTGATTTGGCTTCGGCTATTTCAGAGTTAATGGTCAGGACTCAGGTGGGTAGGTCCACCGTGGAATAAAGTCGTAATTGACATGTGTCCACGTAAAACACATATAGGTCCTATCTATTGAGAACATAAAACCAATAAAGATTAAGATTGTTACTTTCGATATCTACACATTAAAGGGTAGGCCATCTAGTGGATTCTTTTTAAATCATAAGTTATTTTGACACTGACAGTTGTTTCCCGCTTGATATCTTGACAGAAAGTCAGTATCATACCTCATTGAAATGAGTCGCTTTACGCTTGAACAACGTTGAAAGATATTAAAAACTAATTTCCAAAGTGAGTGCTATGCATCCCAAACAGTGCACTTTCTGAAATGAAGTTTTGTCCGAAATGAATCACCCATCACCACGCCTGCTCTACGCAAGTTTGTGCAAAGATTTCGCAAGACTGGTATGCTAGAGGACAACAGTCACGGTCCCCGTTGTCGTACGGTGCGCACAGACAAGAATGTGGCTACTGTAGCCGAGAGTTTGAGACTCAATATACGAACATCAACTCGCCATCGATCTCAACAGCTCAAGATTACTCGGATTGTTAGCTTGGAGTGACAGAATGTGCTACTGCGATGCAATTCTAGCCAGCCAATTGAACGGCCTTGTGTTCCATTATTAATGGAAATGTTTGCTCTCACTAATAAAGTCATAATACATGGGCAAAATTTAATTTTGTTGATTGTATTGCATTTGTAAAAAGGAACTTGTATTTGGTCCACCCTGTATAAATATAATTTACGAGCTAGGGCCAGGAATTTTGTTACTGTACCAAGGGTTAAAGAAATGCATTTTTCTCTATTTAGCCAATAGTTTTTAAGTTTTAAATAAATTGCCAGATCTTACATATTAAACTTCTTTTTCTTCATAGAACTATCACATTCAAACCAATCAATCGGTGAATTCATTCGTTCTTCATTGATTTTTTTTACACGATTACAGTTTATAAAAATGCTACTAAAAAAGCAGCCACTGGTAAAAGAACCACCAAATCGAAGGAGATGAAGGAAAGCTTCTAAAACTCTTGGGACCGCAAATCACGCTTCCAGAAAAATCGCTAGAGGGAATCTCCTACGAAAAGAGATCAGGGTTCAAGATCTGGGTTAGTCGAACTGTCACTTTTTAGAAAGAGCTACATTTCTTACGTCCGCTACGTAGTTTGTGTAGTTAGTGTAACAAACTGTAACAGACATAGTTGCAAATGTCAAATGATCTGTCACTCAGTTCGTCAGCTGTCACTTCACTCTCAGCTGTGCATTTGAAGTTTGAATTTTAAAATCAAAAGTTCAGTTATTTATTTTTGATAAGCAAAGTGAAAATGGCTGGTCAAAAACTATATTATTATTGGGTTTAAGGTGGATTTACTCCAATCAATATGGAGAATAAGCGTATTGGGGCTCTTTGTGGCACGTGTGCTGCGCTTCTTAAAAATACGACAGTTAGGCTTCAGACCCACAGGTAAAAAAATAATAATCTCATTACATACAATAATATTTGCAATTTTACTATGTTTTCAAATAATTTTTAAGATAAATTTGTTTCCCAAAAATAAAAGCTATTTTTTCTCCTGTAATTAAAGTTTTGGATAAAATACCCAGCGCAGGTTGTTGAAGTCTTGGAGGTTTATTCAAATAACTGCGCGTAGTAGTAGTGTAGTTAGTTCGGCCAACCCTGCTCAAGATGTATTACGAGTATTTGAAGATTTCCCATGTCTTTTTTCTTGGGAGAAGCAAGGTTCTGTACCTATAGATACCCTTCTAAGACTTCTTTACATGACTGTCTCCATTCATCCATCAGAAGTCATGTTTTCAATTCTTAAGCAAACGCAACTGGAAAGTTTAAAATACAATTGACAGTTAATATTTAAGTTTTGTGAAACTGTCATACAAAATAAGAAGCTCGTTCATTGGTTCTTATAAGGGTAAGGTACGTTCAGTTTAGTTCCTCAAATTAATATGTTTTTTTTTCCAAGAAAAAAGGAACAAAATATATTTTTTGACAATACAATTTTAACTAAACAAAAAAATATAAAATTTGGTATAATTATGAAGCATAGTTTTGTTCTAAGCCAATCACTGCGATTAATTTCATTTGTTATGCGGTAACTAACTAGAACCTCCTCTGCCCACAGAGAATTGACTCCCTTGAGTGATGTTTTGAGAAGGCTTTTAGAACGCTCCTAAAACGCTCACCGCAGAAGCAACATAAACACACATTCATTTTGCATGAACAAATCCAAAAATGAACACCTTGTAGCACGACTACGACTTTTCTGGGGCAAATACTGCCAACGATATGACAGCATTTTTGAATATCTAAAAATGTTCGTCTCAAAAAGGACATCCTGTTTCCTTTAACACAACCCAAACTAGCGCCTATTGCAATCTCAATAAGCAAACTCGTCCCGCTAACATGGTTTTACTTAAACATAATAATCAATATCCGGAATGCTAAACAAAGAAAATGCATTCGCTTCGATGTACTCACCCTAAATTCTCCTGCTTTCCGGCGAAATATCTCATATTTCCGGTTGTGTCAACAACGCGAATCGAATTAACACGCCGCGAATCACTGTCCGCAATGTAGAGCTCTCCAAATGGCGAGAAAGCCATGGCCAGGACTGTGCCTAGGACACTGTCGTTCGTCTTGTTTTTGTCCTGATTGTTATTGCAGTGCAGGGGTGTACCGGCAACAACGCGAATCTTCATGTCCGATGTCAGACGCAGGACTAGTCGATCGTCGATGAAATGCAAGGAGCCGTCTAAAGGACTTAACGCCAATCCGGTGGGCCATTGCAATTGTGCCTGGTTAGCCATGAGAGTGCCCGAACATGGAGCTGGACTCCAGTGGTTGTGATGCCCATGGTGGCCAATTAGCGTATGAATGATGCCCTTCGGATCAACGGCTCTGATGTTTGTTCCGTCGGCGATGTACATTGTGCGGTCCGCTGCAATGGCCAGGCCTTTCGGATGTGACAACCTTGCTTGCAATGCTGGTCCACCGTCGCCGCAATTACCTTCGTCGCCGGGTATGCATCGCTGGCCACTGCCAACAACCGGCTCACTGTTGATGCTGGGATCTTTGACCTTTTCCAATCGAAGAAGGCGCAGGATTTGATGCTTCTCTGGATCGGATATGTACAAATGGCCATCAGCAGGCGACACCGCCAAGTAGTATTGGTAGGAGACCTGGGTGGCGCTCAATTGAAGAATGGTGAACACTTTGCCATCTGGTGTGATACGTCGCACGAGGTTGAAGTCGCCTACGTACAAACTACCATCGGGACCGGAAGCCAATGCAATCGGAGTAAGGAGCCGTGCGTCTTTTGCAATTCCATTGCAGTGGTCGGGACAATTAAGTGGGCGTTGCAGACCCGTTCCCATGACAACTTTCACCGTTCGAGGATACTCTTTCATGTGCAGAGTGCTGCCATCGCCCTTCTGCAGTATTCCTTCGTGGAAATTGTAGTGATGGTGAATATCAAGACCCCAACCACCAATGTCCGAAATATCTACATCGTATCCCTGCAACTTGGCCGTTTGAGTAGTCCATACTGGCGATTTGCACGTCGAGTGCTGATAACCAACCGATATACGAGCAATCGTCACTCCGTACACCTTCTGTCGGTACACGTTGCGTTTGTTCCACGCAAATGTATGTATTAGATTAGGATCGGCTTCGTATGTCTTTACATGCAGGGCACCTTCAATCTCCACTCCAACATGTACATGCGTCAGTGTACTTGGTATATGCTCTGAAGTCAAACGCATCCGGACGATGCTCAAATATCCGGAAGCCTGCGATGATTGATATGTAAGATGAAGACCAGAGCCCGGAATCTGAATGGATTCTTGAACAATCTGTGAAAAGACCAAAAGTAGGTACATGTTAGAGAATGTTAAATTAGATTGCAGAAGGGATTTGGTGATTGAAAATTGAACAAAACTCTATCAATTTACAGGGTGTTTTTTATTTTGAAAAAAAAAAAAAAAATAAATAGGAACCTATTTCAAACTAGCAAGAAAATTTCTATTTTCTGATTTAAGCGCTTTTCTAGTATAAGTCTCTTCGCTTAGGCTAGGACCGCACTTGCGATTGTTCGTCGAGGCGATTAAAAAGTCATAGTCGCTACAAATTATTGTCATGCACGCGATTATTTAATCGCAAAAAATAAAACACACTACTTTTTATGTGAGTACACGCATTATTGCTACGAATAAGTAGCGACAAAAAAATCGCTTGAAAAAATGGAATTTGTTTCATTTTTATAATCGCTACGATTTTTAAGTCGCACTTCGTGCATTCACATTTAACGCCATGTGTCTTATTCTTTATGGCTAACAAATCGTGGATTAAAAATTACAAGTGCGTGCATAACAATTTACTGTTGCGACTACGATTTTTAAGTCGTAGTAATTTAAATCGCATTTTCGCATGTTTCATTTTAACTTACGATAATCGCATCGCGTGAAAAACGAAAAAAATTGGGACCATTAAATCGTCACGATTTGTTGGTATCAAGTGCGTTCATTCTCATTTAAACTCATGTGTTCTATTTTTGCGACTAAACAACCGCGCGATTGAAATCGCAAGTGCGTTTTTAGCTTAACAGAAGTACTTGCGACTACTTGTTTCACGATTATAGAATCTCAAAAAAACAAAAAAAAAACAAAAAATAGAACACATAGGTTGTAATCTTAATTAAAGCACAATTATACCAAAAAGTCACACAGTACTAGCGATTTAATTTTGCATGATTATTAAATCGCAAGAATAAGAACGGATGAGCTTAAATCTTAATTAGCGTACATTGTACCAAAAAGACGCTTGTTTTAGTCGCAACGACATAATCAGATTTTGTATCAGTGCGACTAAAAAAGTCTTACAGAAGAGATTAAGCTACGAACGCACTTGCGATTTTTTGTCGCATGATTAATAAATCGAAAATACATGAAAACATGACAAACAAGAGTTTCAATGTAAATAAACGCACGTCATACCAACATATATTAGGACAGAATATGGGTAGTTTGTTTCCAGCCTTCTGTGAGAATAATGCTAGGAACGCACAAGCGATTTCAGTCGCACGATTTTTCGGTCAAATGGAACATGTCTGTTAAAATAAAAACGAACGGAGATAAAAGCGGAGATACTTATCACGAAATCATACTGCATTTATTTCCGTGCTTTTTTTGGCCGCAACGACAGAATGTCGCTAGTTTCTGATAACCTACGGTACTCCTGTATGATTTCTTCATACCATGTTTATTTACTCACGTTTAAGAAAAAAAACTCTTAATATTAAATTTAACGAAGGTTTTAATAGCTTCAGTTAAACTTTAATTATGACAGCATTATTTTTTGTTTGTTAAATAAAAGTAATAAATACAGTTAGGGAAAAAACCGAAGCTTCGTAAAAAAGAAATATAAAGGAACACCCTGTCAATTTGTTTCTTAGTACCATCGTTGTGTGTACTTGTAAAACTCGAATGATTGTTACAATTTTCGGAATTTGTTGGCATATATCCTGCGTTTATATGATAAAACAATATTTCCGTCCCAGATTTCAATTAACGTTCGACAGGGCGTTACAAAAACTTGAATTCTATTTCTGAACATTTTGAAAACAAGTTGTTGCAAAAGTGTTTTTGTGTTGTGTGTGTGTTGTGTGTGTGAGCATGAGTGCATCTATTCAATTCATACATAGACATCAAAACACTTTATGTGAGTGCATTGGTCCTTGATGCAAAATCAATTATACGTTAATTGCCATGCGGTAATTTTAAAGCTACTCGAGCTATTTCCAACACACAAACAATAATGGCATTGCAAAATGTGCAACGTTATTCTTCTGCCAAGAGAGGAGGAACTGATGCAATTTATAGACTATTCCTACAATAAAACGTGCTAGAGTAGTTTATTTACCTGAATTTTGAAATTGACTTTATTAGTTCTTTGCCTAAGTTAAGGGAAGTAATTTCTACTTGTTATATATGTGATTGTGTAATATATGCTAAGTGATGGGGAAAATTAAAATGTCTGTGATTTTAAAATGAGGAAACTCAATTCCAATTGTTTTCATTAAGGTTTATGATTAAATAATCTATTTTTAAATGAGAAGATCCTTGCACTGAACTTCTCATAAGATAAAGATTTGGATCTTTTGCCAGAATAAGGTGGAATCCACATTGTTCATGGTTGATTTATAAAAATACTTCTTTCATGTATCGGGAGTCCATTGTAATTTGAAATTAAGTATTTAGCTTAGTTTAAGTATTTAGCTTTGGAAGCGGACAGATTAAGCGTGAATGATCATTTAAGGATGTCTCAAAAATTCGAAGAATTTCTATTGAAATATAAGATCTCTCTCTGCATTAAGACCTGTACCAACGGTATTTTGAAGTTCTGGTCCAATATATGAATGATATTAAGCTTTAAATTGAATTAAGAAAGGAACATACAGACTTTTCTAAAGGATTTTTCCATTTTCGCAGGTAGATTTTGGCCTTCATAAAAAGCCAAAGCTAAAAGCCTTAGATAAAAAGAGCCTTATATAAAGGAGATGCACTGCACTTGTCAGAAAAACACAAAGCCATCGAGCATGTAAAGAATGTTACAAGTCAGATTAAATGCGCTAAAAAATACAATATCCTTTGGGATAATGGTTAGTGCGGACGACCGTCACGCAGGAGGAAAAGTTTCAATTCGCAGCCATTACCATCTTAAATATTTGCCTTGGGGAATGGTTCTTGGGAAGAAATGATAACATCATCCAATGGTATCTCGAAAAGTGCTTCTCATCTTAGCCGTTGGAATTCAGCAGAATCATAGGATAAAGTGTGACTTTTTGCGCTCTCTACAAAACTTTTTACAAGCTTACCAATAAATTGTATTGGTTACTAATCTCAGAATTGTATACATCCCTTCATGACCAGACTGCCACATAGTGAGGACAGAATGTTTGTATTCTGTACATCAATCCAGACAATGCGACCTTTTTAAAATACGTAAAGACAGTACACATTATTGAAACCTAGCCGTAGAAAATCTAACATCACACGTAATGCAACAACAATAAATGACTCCCAAGAGCTTTACTTTATACTTGCGATATACTTGTACTAAAGGGTATGTTTGCATTTTAAAATAAATCGAGCTCGAGTTTTTGATCAAAGTTGACATTTTAGTGATAGAGAACATGAAAAAAATGGGTCCCGCAATTCCATCTATCTGCCTGTACCTTGACCTGAAAAGATTGCTGAAGCGATTTTATTCAAACTTGGTACTTAAGGGTTTTCGATGATATTTTAGAGGAGGAATTGAAATTTTCTGTTAAGCTCTTATGCTAACGGTATCTGCCATACAGTCAATATAAGAAAGCGTATTACATACCTCAAAAATGAATTTAACGAAAATATGTGTATCTACTATTGTAGATACGATCTACATTTCAGCCGACAAAAAATTATAAAAAAATGTTATTAACGGTACCTGTCATAAAACCGTTTTTTGATTTTCAATTTTGTTATTAATCGTTAGATTTTCAACAAGCTTACTAGTATTGCTTAAAGCTTTTATGAAGGTATTTATTTTAAGTTCAAGGATTGAGAAAGTCAATAATGCTTCTACGTTTCCCCAGGAATTTACTGATATCGCAAATATTAATTTTTAGGAAGAATTTGGATTTATTGGATTTTTTGACTCGGAGGAAGTTAACTTATACTATACAATTTTTCAGGACTATACTTATTTTTACTCACTCTAAGGGATAAGTTATCAGTTACTTTTGAATAGAGCTAGAAGTTTAAATCGAAATAAACAGTATGGCATACCAAAAACCAGTCTGTGCCTTTTTTTTAGCTGTACGACCATTTCTTATGAAGCTAAGAGTCTAAACAGGTTAAACGATTTGCTTCAATTTTGATACGGGTAGCTGCTATAAGCCAATTTAATTTTTCTTAAAAACGCCTTTAATGATTTTGATTAAATTTCGAAGTTGTGGTGTTCTAGTTGATTTGGAAACAACTTTAGTTTCAATTTTTTTTTTAAAAATTCTAAATATCGGAAATTAAATTTTGACGTTTTTTGACAAAATCTTCTAATTCTTACATTATTACATCATTATATCTTATCTGTAGTTCTAATACCTCGTAAAACTCAGAGTGTTGTTTTAAAGTAAAAAATTGTTGAAAATCTGATTAGCAAAGTCTTGAAAACAGCCAAAAAAGTAATATGTAATTCGTATCCTAAGCCAAAATTTATTTTTGGCGAAATGTAGTTCCTTCTTTAAAAAGTAAATTATTTCACAAAAATACCTCAGTATACTGAAGCAACGTTAGGCGAAAAATTATAATACCTCTGAGACCATAACTAAAAGGGATGAACTATTTTTTGCTGAAATATCTCGTAACTGTGATACTCGTATAATCATTCCCAGAAAATAATTCACAACAAAGAAATACACTATCTTACCTAGAAATAATATGTCTCGTAAGCCGATAAATACAATATCTCTTAAATAACAACAAAAGTGTAATTCCTCGTAACTTACGCGATGTATACAAAATTGCACTTTAATAGAAGTTAATTAAGAGACATCGAATAGTATCAATTAATGAAACTTCAGTTTAGATAAGGTAAACTGAGCTGTAATTATTGCTCAGATACATTTTTTATGTCACCTAAAAATGGCAAAAAAACTTTTCTGGGTTATGAGGTATTAGAACAGAAGAGTATTTAATGGCTCAGTCAATTTTGTTCAAGTATTTAAACTTTTAAAGCGAACGAATTTTTTTCGTTTACAAATTTAAAGAAAAAATACATAACTTCACTCCTTTGCATATAACATTTTACTATATATTCATGAATGAAGGCTATGAAAGCTTCAACAGCATTATGCTGAAATCATCTACATATTTAATGTACTTGAGTCTTGTTTGTTACCGACAGAATATACTGGTGCTGGAATTTTCGGGCCAAGAACCAAACTTTCCATACTAATGGGAAAATCCACTAGCATTTTCCAGGAGGAAGTCAATGCCATAGCCGAATGTGCAGGTCGAAATCTCGAAAGAAATCACCGAAACCAAAACATTGCCATTATGTCATATAGCAAAGCTGCACTGAAAACAGCTAAGCTAATACACCATCACGCCAGGCAAATGAGAATGCAGTTCCTAAGCAAAAATAGGTGGAGGGACTTCTCTAATGAGGCCAGAGCCATACTGCGGAATATGAGAAAACAGGATTAAAAACGAAATCAAAATAGAGGAGGAGGCCAAAAGGTTCAAAAACTGGAAAGAACTCCCAAAACTGTGATAAGGGGAAAACTACTTCTTGGGAACTATAACCAAGATCGTTTCAAGAACTATATAAGCTAATTTTAAGTGGGAACAATCTACGAATAGTTACAGAACTCTCCACAGGTCACTGTAAACTAAAAAGACACTTGAGTATTCTTTACCTGATAAACAGCCCAAAATGCTTATATACTTATACTTATGACGAAACGCCGGAATACATACATACTAGGCGGATGGGAAGCACAAATGCGTCAAAGAAACAAATAACTGGGACGCTATCAGGTTGAAGAGAGTAATCTATCTGCTCTGAAGATACTCTAAATAAACAAACTTATCAAAGGGATAAACTTGGAAAATGTATTATTAGCAACTCATCTAGCTCTGGATTGGGGCACAATAGATCTTTAACGTAACTTGGAAGTGGAAGAGCAATAAGTTTGTTCATATTCTATTAAATTATGATGATTTATCACTAAAGAAATACTTTAAGAACTTAAGGCTAACGTTACAGTAGAAGCGTGATCTGACGAAGAAATATTCTGACTTATTCTTCTAAATGTTTTGTAAGAAGCGGATCGTAAAAGTGGTTCCGTTAAAATTTCCAAAAAAAAACAACATCTATCAGGGATTTGTTCTCATGAATTCGATCCCAGTCTGACCAACAACCCGTGTGCACTTTGCACTGTAACTGTTTTCATATGAACTAAGAGTTTTCTTAATTCTAATGTGTATGCCAAAACTATTGATATTGAAATGGATGTTTCTTCTGGTAGTTTTTTGGATTTATACAACATATAGGTTCAACTTTTATGATACATAGTTTATACAATCTTCAGGAATCATCCAAAAAATCAGCAGGAAGCGACAAGATTTCTAATTACGTACTTAAAAAGTTACCACATCTTGATGTTCTCCTGTTCTTCTATATGTATATATAATCTTCAATAACTGCCTGAACAATAGCTATTCCCCTGCAGCCTGGAAAACCGCAAAAGTTGTCCCTGTCCCAAAGAAGAAAAACCGCGCAAATGTGGAAGGATATCGGCCAATTTCTGTGCTCAGCTGCATGAGTAAAATACTGGAGGCATTGATATTGAAGAAACTCAACGTTTTCTGCAGAGAAAGGGATGTCATACAGGAGTTTCAGTATGGCTTTCGAAATAAACACTACCATAAATCTATTACTGGGACTCCACACTGATGTTACAATTGGACTCAATAAAAAGGAAACCACTGTAGCGTGTTTGCTGGACATCGAAAAAGCTTTCGACAGCGTTTGGATAAAAGGATTACTATTCAAACTCTCGGAACTTGGACTTCCTAATTCCTAACCCATAGACTTTTTTATGTACAAGTAGAAAAACATGTGTCATCAACCAAAAGAATTAACGCTGGAGTTCCTCAGGGATCAAAACTTGGGCCACTGCTGTTCAACATTTACACTGCTGATCAACCAGCCAACATATCAGGTACAGGACGAAGCTTTATGCAGACGACTCAATCACATACGCCACCCCTTTTTCACCAGAAATTGCTGCCAGGAGAGTGCAAGAGCACATTAAAAACCTATGGGAATACTATGTCAAATGGGGACTGAGGATAAACAGCGAAAAGACTGAACTCATCTGCTTCCAAACACCAGTGACTGTCATTCGAAGACGAGCGTTTGCAACACGCTGTGATGCAATCAAAATAAAGCTTCCAGACAACACTGAAGTGACAGTCAAATCATCAACGAAGTACTTGGGAATCAACTTTTCCAACAAATTCAAATTCAAAAGGCATGAAGACTTGATGTTGAAGAGAGCCAACTATTCTCTGCACTTGGTCCATCCGCTTCTCAGGAGGCGAAATGGACCAAGTAAGAAAACCAAGCTGCTTGTGTACAAACAACTTATTCGACCCGTTCTGACCTACGCCTTTCCCATCTGGTTTACTATTTCACCTACAGCAATGAAGAAGATGAAGCTTTTTGAAAGAAAGATGCTCCGCATTTGCACTGGACTGTACCGTAACCCACTGACGAAGAAATATATACCAATAAGGAATCTGTATAAAGAAGCAAAGTTAATACCACTGGACGAGTATTTACTGCAGCTCTCCGGAAAAATCATCAGGAACCTGGAAGATCATCCCAACACAGAAGTGCAATAACTTCTCCAGCATGAACTAGAGCCTAGTGACAAGTATCTATACACCCGAGCCATCACTGACGATCAATTTGAAGACATCATCCATAACGACAACGCACCCTTCTACGAGAAGAACAACAATCAATACTACAGGGGATAAAATGCCCAGTCATCAAAAATTATTATTTAGTTAATATTAAAAAATCATGAATTAGATTAAGAAAACATTAATATGATATTGTAAGCAAATAGCATTATGTAAAGGCAAATGAAGAACGTTGGGCCCCTATTGTTGAGCCAACTTGATTTAATTTAGTAATAAGTTAGTTTTAAGTCAAATTGTATTTAAAATAAATTGAAAAATAAAATTCTTAATCTATTCAGGAATCATCATCAAACCTTTAAACTCGGTCATTGTAGGCAACTTATTGTTACTTGATTGAAAACCAATAAAGGAATATGATCAACCGACATCTTTTTTACCGTTAGTTTTGTTTGCTTACGAGTATTTGCAGTCGTAAGAATTCGGTACAAAACATGATATAGAAATTACCGTAGTTTATTTTAGACGCATTTCGTCAGTTCTCATAGCTTGTTAAGGTCGTCAAAACATACATTTCCTAAAGATGGAAAGATGGTGCTCTCATTCTGGCCAGAGCGGGACATCATCATCATGATCCCAAGAACTATAAAACTGAGTAATGTCAAAAATACAAAAATGCTGAAGGATCAATCTAGTGTGCTTAGTACGGTTTAAAATGATCCTGCCTATAAAATTCCTAAATTCACAAATTAGCCAGACCATTATTTCGTTTTCTTAAATGCTTTGCAGAGACAAATAACCGAAAAAAGGTGACCAATTGGGTTATATTCAAGTTCACTATGGTTCATCTCGGGCTTGCTGGATTCATCTTGAGAACAAGGTTATCGATTCAAAATTTAGCTTTTCAGGTGAAGTGAAAAGCTATAAAAGTTTAAGCGAATTATTTACCAAAAAATTGTTCTGTTTTGAAAAACATACAACGTGCATATGTAATGTATGTATATGAAATATAAGACAATACTGACAAACTCGTAATAAACAGATGTTTTTTAAGTCTTAAGTTTAGCTTTGCTGTTGTAAGGGAAATTGAACTACATACTTAAGGTTTATGCGATTGCTTTTGGGTCAAACTGTCGAAATTTCATGACAAAAAACAAAGACTTCCTTCGAAAACCCAAAACCTGTGTCAATATAGGACCTAGTAAGTTGCTTCAAAAGAAGATCCTTATTGTTAAAGGTGATGTAAGTTTTCAAAAACCTATTTATATAGCAGACCTTAAAAAAAAAACACGAAAAAATAATCTAAAACGCTTTAGCTATATTTTTAATTTTTATCTTGAATCAGCAAAAATAAATGAAAGAGCGTCTGTCCTTTGAAGAGATAAGGCAAGTCCTACCTTTACAGGAGAAAAATCTACCAAGTTTCGAACTATGAGGTATGAGACAATATACGAAGGCCAAAGGATATATATGTAGGTACACACACTAATAATAATAATAATTCATACTCTTGGCCAGGTCGTGAATCCTAGATCAACACTTGTCTGAAAATACTGTGTGCGCTGCACATGTTCCTTGAGGGGAATGTTTGGCCAGCGCACGGCTACGTGGAAATCATTCCAATGCGAAATTGAATTCACCAGGCGGCACCGCCAGCCACCACCAGTGCCAACACGGCTGCTGTGCTTTAAGTTGCTTTATGTAGGTACTCAGTACACAGAATGCTCCAGCAAGTAAGCTTGATGTACCTATAGTCCAGTTTTTGGGAAGTGGGTAGAACGATGTTTTCTGTGTTCCAAGAAACGACCGACCGACAACCGACAACCAACGACGACGCCGCACCGTCTCCAACGCGGTTGTCTTCGTTCGTATTTTTCGTTTCGAAAATTGCATTTTCATAAAGGATCATATATGTACCTATACCTAGTCTTGTTTTGCGGAGGACTTTTTTTCATTCATTTTTTTCCATCATCTTTTCATGCTGTTGCTGAACGTTAGCTCCCAACGCTGATTTTTTTTTGGAGTATGTAATATGAAGAAGTTACTGTCGGTCGAGCGTGTGTAGATATATATGAGTTTTATATCCCTACACACTATACCTACATACATCCTACATGGCTGTTCCAATGGAAAAGTTTCTGCTGTTGTCATGCATTTTCCATGTTTTCAGCGCTAGTGATTTTGAGCTTTTTTTTTTTGTATTATTTTGTACTCGCTGTTCTATGTCTGTGTATGTATGTTCGTATATATTTTTTAGTTTTTTTTTTTGCAGTAAATAAAAAAATAATAAATGAAAAGGCAAAAGTAAAATCTCAAGGGTGACTTTAAGAGGATGTGTACATATTCTACGTGTGTATATTGTGTTTGTGTGTTGCTTTTCAGTCACTTCTATCAAAGGACATTAATACACAAGGTAGGTTATATCTTTAGAAAAATGACAGACATATTTTACATCATGATCTTCTATAGTATAGAGTCTAGAGTATTAATATTTTATCAATTATACTGTCTGCACCAACAGGTTTCTAAAACTCAGTAAAGGACACAAAATGTCCTTATCATCAAAAAGGAGGGTTGTATTGAAAATGGGTGGTAGGTTCGGAACCTGCTAGTAGGAGTATTACAAAGATTGGTTTCAAAGTAAAGAGTTATGTTTTGATTCATCAAATGGATACTATTTTTCACAAAGCAACAATGGAGCTAAGCAAAAGTTAAAAGTTTCCATAACAAATAATTGGATTAAGATTAGTGTTGACATTATTATTATTTTTTTTTTTTGACGAAAATAAACTGATGTCTAATTTTTTTTTAAAACTAATGAAGTGAAAAAATTGGTGTATTTTTTTACAAGGCAATCATAAAAATTTAAAGAGAGATGTTAAAACTGCTAGATTGGAGTTATCACTCAAACAAACAAATCTGAAATTTCATACTAATATTTAAATGTGATGAAAAGTTGCATCTTAACAAAAGGATCAGAATATTGCCTTAAGTTTCTCATTATCCAAATATTAATTGATTTCACGTTATAAGTTATGGAGTTGATGTGTTTTATGAATTCAATGATACGCCCAGGACAGAAAGATTGGCAGCACGTGATAATGATAAACCGTTTAACAGATAATCAAATGAGATTTAGAAGTTGCGGAAAAAACTTTGTATTTTGTACCGAATGACAAGTCCGTGATCCCATGAATATTTCTCCACACCTATTGCATTTTTTCAGACAGTCAGCATTTTAACCAGATGTTTTTCTATGTTGGAGTTACTTGCTATAGTGAGCCCTAAGTATTTACTGGTATTCTTTTACCGTTTTGATTAAGTCTACTCCATAGTACCATTTCTACCATTTCTCGTTTGCGGCCAAACGTCCTGTTACTCTGCCAAAGACCGTTGTTTTTGATTTGCTTAGATTGATAAAAAGTTTCCACTTAAGACAATATTAAAGTAATTTGTTAATCATCAACTAACCGGACTCGGGTGATTCAGCTAGAAGAACAAGATCATCTGCGTATAGGAGTACCTACTTTAATCAGGAACCCATCGATTGTAATACCACATTGCAAGACTTTTATGTAATCTTCAATGTAAAGGCAAAAAGCTGAGGGATTGAGATTACATCCCTGTTTTAAGCCCACCCATACTGCGTACAGTATTTTTTTTTATAGATGCCTTCTATCATTCTTCCAAACTTAAGAGCCATTCCATCTCCAAACAGTTTGAAGATTAAAGCTTTTCTGTCGATTGAATCGAAAGCCGCTATGAAATCCACATGTCTGCAATGTTCGTGAGGCTAAATATATGATCTGTAGTTGAATATTCCTTTCTGAATCCTATTTGAAATTCGCTGAGAAGGTAGTTACTTTCGATTCATGTTATAAGGCGCTGTATTAACAATTCCAAAAAAAGTTTTGAACGTTGTGTTGAGGAGGAAAGAAATGATCTTTCAATGTTGACGCAGGTAAAGGTGGTTTTGTTGCAAATGTTTTCCCTTTTATGTTTGTATACCTTTCGGGAGGAGTTTTTACAGAAAGTTAAGCTCTCCGCTTGCTTTTAGAGAAGCTTGCTTTTTTTTATCTACTCGGTTTGCTTCAAGGTAATCCTCTTTTAAAGAACGAACATTGATCATCATCATCATCATCGGCTCGACAACCGGGTTTCGGTCCTGGCCTCTTTCAACAAGTCTCTCCACCTATCCCGGTCTCTAGCCGACGCCATCCAGTTGCGCACCCCAAGGCTTCGGGCGTCCTGGTCTACGCCATCTCTCCAGCGCAAGCATGGTCTACCACGCTGGCGTCTACCATAGAATGTACCACAAAGAACTTTCCGAGCAGGTTCCTCTTCGCTCATGCGAGCTAGGTGCCCTGCCCACCGGAGTCTACCGAGCTTAATTTTTGTCACGATATCTGCTTCAAGGTAAATTGCGTACAGTTCATGATTGTACCGTCTCCGGAATCGTCCTTCCTCACATACGGGGCCAACAATTCTCCTTAAGACTTTTCTCTCGAACGCAGCTAAGAGGTCGGAGTGCCTTTTGCTAAGCACCCAAGTCTCGGATCCATATGTGAGTACTGGCAGGACCATGGTCCTATACAGCAGCAGTTTTGAAGTTATGGTGAGATTTCTGGATTTGAAGAGCTTTGACAGACTATAGTAGGCTCTGTTGGATTTGAGAAGCCGCCCGCGTATTTCTTCTTCTATATTGTTATCGGCTGCTACTATTGACCCAAGGTATTTAAAGGATTGCACCACTTCAAATTCGTGCTCCGCAACCTTGATTGTTTGACCAACTGTTCCTCTCGCATTCGACGCCACCATGTACTTTGTTTTACCTTCACTAATGTGCAGCCCCAGATTTAGTGCCGCCTGCTCAATCTGGATGAAGGAATCGTGTACAGCTTGTTCGGTTCTTCCGATGATGTCAATGTCGTCTGCGTAAGCTAGTAACTGGCTGGACCTGTTGACGATGGTCCCTCTTGTTGCCGTGCCAGAGTCACGGATTGCTTTCTCCAACGCCAGGTTGAAGAGGAGGCAGGCCAAACCGTCCCCTTGTCGGAGTCCATTAAAGATGTTGATTGGTCTGGATAGCAATCCGGCTATTTTTACTTGGCTTGTTACGTTGGTCATGGTCAACCTACATATTCGTGTCAATTTATTTCGGATGCCGAATTCTCTCATGGCTTTGTAAAGTTCTACCCTGGCTATGCTATCATAGGCGGCCTTAAAGTCTATAAACAGATGGTATGTTGGGATGTTAAATTCTAGACATTTTTCCATCGCCTGCCTAAGGGTAAATATCTGATCAGTTGTTGATTTGCCTGGAATGAAACCAAACTGATATTGTCCGATGACGGTTTTAGCGTTCTTCTCCCAGGCTGATTTTTTTTTTGTCTGTGAAGCCGTTTTTCTATTCTTCTGAGCTCTTTATATTCCTCTTCGCGTGCCCGCGTTCTATGAGATTGTTGGATTGCTCAGTACGCAACATTCTTACGTTCAGTCGCTAGCTTGCATTCATCATCAAACCAGTCGATCCGATTTTTACGACTGCTTCCTAAGATGGAGTTGGCAGTACTAATGACAATATTCTTAAGGCGTGTCCACTTCTCATTTACGCCCAGCATACTGGCTCCAGGACTTACTCTCCCTAAATCAAGTGAGTCTAGGGCGAGTCCTAACGCATTACCAAAGGTGTTACTGGTGTTTTTATTGCGTCTTCGCAAGGCAATCCGCCCTCGGAAAACCATACCAACAAGATAGTGATCCGAGTCGATATTGGCACCTCGGTACGTTCGTACCGTCATCAAGTTCGAGTAGTGGCGACGGTCTATCAACACGTGGTCTATTTGGTCTATTTACGCGGGAACCTGGTACTCGCAACGACCATGTTGCAGCATCGAAAACTGCCAATTCTGAGACTCGAAGTCCATTGTCATTAGTGTTCTCATGCAAACTATGGGTGCCTGCGTAATGCCTGAATATCGGCTCCCGACCTATTTTTGCGTTCAAATCCCCAAGGATGATTTTAACATCATACCTTGGACAGGCATTGAGGGCCCTCTCGACTTGTTCGTAGTAAGTCTCTTTTTCTTCGTCTGAGGACTCCTCCGTAGGTCCGTGAACGTTAATGAGGCTGATGTTCGTAAATTTGCCTCGCACGCGAAGGGTGCATAGCCTTTCGCCTATAGCGTTAAAGCCGATGATGGTAGACTTCATTTTTTCGCTGACTAGGAAGCCTACCCCGAGCACATGGTGTTTTGTATGACAGCTATAGTATATGTCATATTCTTTCTTCTGTAGAACATTATTCCCTGTCCATCTGATTTCTTGGAGTGCTGTTATGTCAGCTTTATATTTTGACAGGGCATCGGCTAGCTTGTGAAATCGTTTTTCAGTTTTCGTTGCGTTGGTTGTCGTCGTGTGATCAGTCCGTTTCCGAGGCTTGTTGTCGGTCTCGTAATTCATAAAGTTTTACGGGACAGGGAATTAACCTGTCGCCAACCTGAGGAACCAGCCTGATCATATTAGCCAAACCTTTTTAAAGGCTTGTTTCTAGCGGCCGCCATGGAGAGGCTATGATCAGACTTCCACCAGTCCCGAATAGTTACGGCACGTGCATGTTTTCGTATGCTACATGTTATTCCCCCTATTCGTCTGATGGCTGACCGAACGAACAATGATATGTTAATGTAAATGTAAAAGGGCAAATGATCTTTTCCTCGCGGACTCACACTCCATATCATACCAGGCCGGCGGATCTAATTTTGCAAGCCACAGGTTTTACGTGATATGAAACCGCTGCCGTTTTTATAGTATTCTTCAAAGTTTCTATAGTAGGTTCGTGTTCATTTAGACTTTGTGCTGTCATATTGCGGTCTAACTTTTTTTTGATATGCTTCTACTCGGTGTTTTTCTGCCATGTTAGTTTTGGGAGAAGGCCAGGGTTCACTCTGAATCTGTATATCGTTATCTGATTTTGATGTGGTTAGAATAGAGATCAATGGCATATGATCAGAATATATCTGACTATCCACTTCAAAATCAAATTAAATATCAGTTATATCAGTGAACATCAAGACATAGTCGATAACGGACTGGCCAGGATTTCGTATAAAAGTGAAATTACCATCTTCACTGCTCTTTTGTGTGCCGTTCATTATCATTAAACCGATGAACTTCCCGTTTCCAATATCATTTCTCTTCTTGCGTTGACTCTGGTATCTCTAGATTTGCTTTTAAATGAGCTGCTTGCACTAGATACGCATTATTTCTCTCCAGTTCGCGCATTGAAAAACCCAAAACGTATGCAATTTTCTTCCAGAATTAGCATAGAATCAAGTAGAGCAGCAAAGTCAGATTGCCAGTGCGAACAGTTTAAATAAACTGGTACTCAATTTATAATTTTATTATGTCTCAATCTCAAGATCTCCAAATATTTGAATTCTATAGATGTAGTTCATTTCATCGCAAGATGTCCTTTTCTGGTAGAGAAACGGCGACAAATATGACAAAAAAAACTACTTGGAACAAACGGAACTTTTAGTAATATTAAACCGAAATCACTGGAAAAAACAATCGTAATTTATTAAAATAGCACTCGCATATAGAAGAAACATAACAAGAGAAGATTTTTAAACTCAATTTGTTAAATTAAACTAAATCAATTTACAAAATTTAAAAATGCAATACTCAGGCTATCATCTGGCTGACGCTCTTTCTGGTCATGCCTCAAAAAGATTTAATTTTAAATATCAAAATGATTTTGTAAATTTTTATTGATGAAGTAATAAATCTAATGTAAAAAATCTAATCATTAATCGACGTTGAGAAACGATAAGGTCACATTATAATTTTTACAATCACGAGAATTTGAAATAATCTTGAACACTGTTACATTGCCTGCGTAAATGGGACACATTAAATGATTCAACACAGATGGAAAGCCATTTAAAAATAAAATAAAAAGTAAAGGCCTAAATGGTTTCCCTGTGGTATTCCAGATATATTAAAAATTTTATAGGTATGACCCAGTGGCGTAGCGTACCATCTCGACGATCGGGGCGGGAGACCCATTTTGCCGCCCCCATTCAATACTAAATTAAAATTAAATTTCGGGACATCATTTCACAGGCAATGAAGTATCTTTTATTGAAAGTAAAATAGGATCAGCAGTTTCATAAACGGATTCTACGGGCCTTACGAATGAGGCTCGTGAGACAAAGCTGCATCTGCGGATTCATCGCCATGCATGCGTTTTTTCCTGCGAATTCTTCTCGTTTTGAGTTCGATTCCAAATTTTCTCCAAAGAGTCTTAGAAAAGTCGATTGCGGCTTGGACGAAACGGTCTCTGCTCTCCTCTAGGAGAGCTTTTAAAACGCAGAGTTTCTGAGCACACTTATCCACACTCAGTCCACATTGCTGCAGGTAAATCTGTGCGTCATCTTCTTCAGGTAGCTCTGCAGCTCTAAAGCCAAGAAAAGTGAGGAAGTTGAATGACTGCATGACTGTCAGAAGAAGACTGGCTACCGATCCGTCAATTCTTCCAGTACCTCAAGAACTTCCACAAACTTATTTTTAAGCGTCTTTACGGCTTCACGAGGTTCACTTCTTCTGCAGGCTTGTGACTAGATGCTTGAGGTACTTCTGGTGAGTCGACTTCGACTTCGTCTTCGTCTGCACGTCTTCTTCTTCTGCCTGTAAAATAAGTTATGCATTCCCATGAATATTGGCCGGAGGACAATTCTAGGCCACTCACGATTGTAGATGGAGGAGTCTTACTTACATTGGAATTACTTCCGCTGCTGCTGGATGCCGCCGAAGACGTTAACGTGGCTTTTGAACCAAAACTAGAACTGAAATATTTCGAATCTTTGCGTCTGCTTCTTTCTTAGCCTTTTTCTTGCGGTATTTCGCGCCGCTTCCTTTAACTCTTTTTATTTTCAATAACCAGTTCAAAGGTTGAGTGAAGTACTAAGTGTTTAGTTTTAGAAGATTCAACAGTATTTAAACTATAAACAACACAATCGAAACAACTTTCTGTAATGCGGGAGGGAGCAAAAACATTGAGCTGGCTGAGACTAGAATAACGTTTCCGTCGAATCCTAGTTATCTTATCATATCTCGCATGTGCATATCATATGTTTCGGAACACTCCCTTTCAGTTTCGCGAGAGTTTCGGAACGTTTTGTTTTAGTTTCGCGAGTCGCGTGACAATACGGAATGCACTCTTACGGCCCTACTCACCGTCTACGAATTCACGAAAATCAGCCGAGAGCGGTCAACGACGAACCACATATAGGGTGGCAAATTTCAAATTTACATCATTGTTGTTTGTTGACTTGTCAAACGATCTTTCATGAAACATATGATTTCTACTCTACCCGCATCACCGGCAATATTTTGCCGCCCCCCTAGGCCTGCCAACCGGGGCAAGAACAAAAATTATAAGTCCTTGTAGTGGTTTCTTTAAAAGAAGCTTTTATATACAAACTTTTTAAAAGCTTTTTAAGAAAAAATTTTGGTACGCTAATTTAAAGTTTTTATTATTGTTCGAATAAAAATTAAATTTACGAAAAGAAATATTGACCCGTTTCGGAGATATCGAATTTTAAAAAAAAAAAAAGAAAAAAAAGAGATTTTTTTTTTTTTTCAAAAAATTCAAAAAATATTTATTTTAAAGTTTTGAAATGCAATGTGTTTTAGACTTTTTAGAAGCTTCTCTATAAAAATTTTCATTAAGATCCGTTATGTGGATAATGAGAAATTCAAAATTCGAAAAAATGGTTCTATGGTAGGTACAAGCTGTAATATCTTAATTTCAAAATTTTTTTTATTGAATTAAAGATCGTAAAAATTAATTGAAAGAAAAAAAAATGTTATCAAAATTCTAGGTGCCGTTTTCGAGAAAAATACGATTTTTGAAAACCATTTTTTTTTATTTTTTTGCATTTGTATGGCAAAATAAAAATTTTTTTTTCACATTTTGTAGATTATATTGAGAAACTTTTATTTATCAAGTTTAAAAAAAATCTAGGATGGGGTTTTCGAAATATTGAGTTTTGAAAAAAAATTTTTGAAGTTTTTTTTAAAAATCCAAAAAAAAATTTTTTGAAAATTTGAGTACACAATTCTATTTATGTTTTTGGGGAGCTTTAGCAAAAAAAAAAATTATCAACATCGGTTGAACCGTTTTTCAGAAAATCAAAAACAAAAAAAATGGTTCCATGGGGGGTACCCTTAATAACCATTTTTCGGAAAATTTTTTTCAACCAATACCTAGATTTAATTAAATGAAATTTTTCTGTATCTTTATTTTTAAAATCTGTTGAACAGTTTTTGAGACAAAAAAATGTTTATAAAATTTCGTAAAAAATTCGTATGGGGGGTACCGTTATTTTTGGCATTAAAAAAAAAAAAGAAAAAAACGTGTGGGGGGAAAAAATTAAAAATGATATCTACCAAGTTTAAAGAAAATTGGCCGAGTCGTTTAGCCTGTAGTCGAACAGACAGACAGACAGACAGACAGACAGAATTGCGAGACCCACTTTTTTAGTCTTCGCTATCATCGTAATGTCAACTTTGATCAAAATCTCGAGTTCGATTTTTTTTACGAATGCATAACTTGCCTTATAGTACCTATAAGTCGCAAGTAAAAAACAAAGCGCACGGTTGGTATTGAACCGTCCTTCAAGTTCATCTTCATCATCCAAGTTCTAACCACGCACTACGATGCTTGATTTCGTTGATCGATAGCGATGCTATTATCAATATCTAGGCCGTTGACTAAATGTCTGTATCTGACAGTGTCAATACGAAAGATCATAATTGATAAGCTAATTTTAGGAATCGACAATGTAGTTCATCCGACGAATTTCATACTTCAGTTTTACAGCGGACGCGAAAGGTCAACGGATCGAGTTAACTAACCGGGAGTAAAATTCTGCGAATTCAGTAATCGACATGATAAGGGCTTAATCATTTCAAAAAAGTCTAACTTTTCCAAAATATTCTTAAACTATAACCAAATTAAGTTTGTAGAATCTGCCAAGAATTTTTGTATCACCTTTTACTTTTCATGTAATTCTCATACATGATTGATAATCGGAACTGTTTACGAAGACTTTTGATTACTGTTGGCTCTAAGGCTGTGATTTTTTTTACAACTGTGACTATGAATACAAGCATAAACTAAATATCGCTTTTAATAAAATACTCGTAGCTAGGATCAAGGATCTTATGATCAAGAAAATACCACCAGATTTATCAAATTTTTAAGTCAATATATTATGGGTTTACTATTGAAGACCTTTTCAAGCTTAGAACCTCTGAAAAAAAAATTATTTTTTGTTGGCAGTGGCTGGGAAATGAACACATACCTTCCACTTACAGTCCAACTCATTAACTGTTAAGCTAAGTGATTCTACACATTTCATTCCACCAACAAACAAGCTTAATATTTTAAAAAATATATTTTTTGACCTAATATACACTGTTAAGTTAATTTTTAAAAATAAAAGAGCTCAAAACTGCAATAGAGGAATCCTTAAATTATTGAATTTCGTTGACCGATTCAATACGTTTTTCACTTTTCAATAGTTCTCTAAACTAAACGTAGACATTTTTCCCTAAAATCATGGTGTGATGGGTACTCATAACTTTGTATTAAAGCTAATTTTAATTTACAAAAAAGAAATAAAACGAAACATCACTTGTCCACAGAATATATAATTAAACATTTTTTTTTTCATTTCATTCCAATTAAGTTTCCATTTTCTTGTTCAACAAAGAAGACAGACAAATTCAAAATTTTCCTCTCTTATTTGTTCAATATTTTGAAAAGGAAACCTTTCTCTTGAAGGAAATAAAAGTCTGAATACCGCATTCATTTATACTTTTATATAATTTGAAGTTAATTAAAGAAGCCGGCCAACGTCACCTGAGCTAAGTTAAGCTATTTTGGGTAGTTCCTTAAATAAACGTTTAGGTAATATATGTAAATGTATGTACGTATTTGTACCTTAAGCCGCATAAAGGTTGATGGACTAAGAGAAAACAAAATGCAAGCAAAACTCACCTGGGTTTCGGCAAAAACAACCCTCTTTCCTGGCATAGCTCCAACCCCATTGGGCATCCATGTTGATATCAATTGAGGCTTCAACTGTTCGTGGTCATGGACGATGCAAATTTTACTTGAGTCCAGAGGTTCATCCGAGAAATGATACAGAATCGAATTGAGGAACGTCAAAGCGGGATTCTGTGATGCAATTCTAATCATGAAAAGAAAAATGGACAACACAATCAAATTTCGTCCTCTCGTCTAATAACTGTTATTTTTTTGTTTGTATTGAAACTCACTTAATAGCTGTCCTTGCATGTTCATCTTCATCGCTGAGTTGCATTTGAACTGGTGGTAGGACGACAATTCTGTTCCATGGCACGAAAACGGTTCGAGTGAGTGGACGAAAAGGTGATCTCTGGAATTGTAATGTTACAGCACCTCCTCCATTGACGAGGACATCAAACCTGCAAAAGGTACATTTTTTTTGTATTGAAAAATATAAATCACAGTTATTTTGATTTTTGTTTTTATTTCAAAATCGAAGTGCCTGCGGACATTTTTTGCCAGTCTGAATTTATTCACCCTTTATGCCCAGAACTTGAAAAGGTAAAAGTTATAGAGTTTTATGATTTAACAAGAGAGAAAACTTTACGAACAATCAGATTGTTGCAAGATTCACTTTAGGGAATCAGTCAAAACCGTACGCGGAGCAAAAAATAAATAGAAATAAAAATGAAAGAAGCAAAAAAGGAAAATGCCAAATACTGTCCGAGATAAATCACTTCGACTAAATTAATTTCAGTTTTATAAAGTTAGAGTTCCTTTTTTTATCATTTGCTCCCAGCTGTGGGACAGACGCACTCCGCTGCTAGCTACTTACGAGTATATAGTTAACATGTCTATGGCACGGCAGTCAGTGGATGGAAACTGTGGGGCGGCTAAAGTGGGCGATCGACCATCCAACCAACCGACCGACCGACGGACCAACCATTTTAAAACTTCTCCATTCAGTAAAGTTGCAATGAAAAGTTTCACAAAGATGTGGGGGCAATTTGTAGTCAGATTTAAAGACCGCTTAGTAGGGCGAAAAATAAAGTATACGCCCGAGTGTACGCAATAAGGACTTAAGAATAACTTTTTTGCTGAAGCATTTAATTTTGTGTGGCACTGCTTGCTTGCAGGCAAGATTTATTGTGTATGTTTGTGTTTCCTTCTAAGACAAACTCTCTGGCCTTGAGGTAGTAATAATATTCCTAAATCATTTTTGGAAGAAGTCCATTTTTGACCATGAACAGAGGGAGAATTGCAAATGAAATAAGACGAATGAGAGTGTTTCTGTTTGTATTTAAATACAGAAAGATTCAATTATTATTATTTTTTTTTCCAAATTTAATTTGGGCTGACTTGAATAACTAGAATTTAATCTAAATTAAGTACAACAAAACGTCTAGACTGTAGAAATTTATGTAGTAGGTGGAAGCAATATTGAGAGTCGAAGTCAAAATGTATAAAAATTCAATTGAACATGAATGAGAATGAGAACCAATTATCGTGTCTGAATTGTGCTTTTTTGGAAGGTCAAATTCCAAGAACCAAACATCTTATTACCTTAATTTAGAGTTATCGCCTAGATATCCTTAATGAAATACGTAAGTAAGGGATGAGTCCTGTTGTTGGTTTGCTTTCATTTCAATTTTGTATAATACTTATGCACAAATGTTGTTTTGACTGTGGCATATTTATAGCCCGCAGATAGAAAGCCTGAAACATGAACTACCACCTTCGAAATTAATGTTTTCTGTATTTACATACATAAAATTTTTGTCTACATTTGTGTAAAAATTATTAAAATCGATTTATGTATGAGTGTATGTCCCTATGGTCTTTAAAACACCGTGTCCGATTTTGATGAAACTCTCAGAATATCTTTAGATAAGCTCATGTAATTTTTTTTAATTATTTTATGTCATGTTTTCCATATAAAGGGTGGGCCACCTGTTGTTTCCTTTTCAAATCATAGGTTATTTTGACACTGCCATCTATTTCCGGCTTGAAATTTTAACAGACAGTCAGTATTATACGTCCGCAGAACGAAATGAGCCGCTTTACGCTTAAAGAACGTGGAAATATTAAAAACTTATTTGAAAAGTGAGTAGGCCACACAGTGCGTTTTTTTGAAAAAACTGGCCAGATTGAAGCAACTAACGCGCCTGCTGTACGCAAGATTGTGCAAAAAGTTCGTTGAGGCCTACCATAGTTTCGGATATAACAAACAAATTGTGGTTGCGGACATGTGCATATTCATCACCAAGACTGTCCTTATTCAACTTGGAATCTTGGCTGCGATATGTGACAGAAAAAGTGTTCAAGCCAGAAACCAGGTGTGAGAACAGCTCTTCGATGCGAACCAGCTATTATTGTATGTGTGAAGTCAAACAAAACGGTTATAAGCTGATGAAAGCAATGGTTACGATAAAGTCATGCACCGTTTAACAAACGAAAATGGCGAAACAGGAAACAGGAAACAGGAAACAGCAAACCATTCATTATTAGTTTGATAATGGCGTCGTGTTGGTTCAAATACAGAATTGAATTGCACTTGAAATCAATGATACCATTGAAAACTGCCTCAAACTTTTGACTACCTTTTGAGCATAATGCGAGCGATAAGAAAAGTTGTAGGAAATTCGCAATGGAAGACAAATATTGAGCCATTCATGTACATAATGGACATACATATACTTAGTTCGGCTAGAGAAAAGATCTCTTAATTTAAGTTAAAGCAGTTATGTTTCCTCAATGCAACTTCCCTTAATGGATAGCGACATGCGGTGTGGATTATGCTTTCACGACAGGAGATAGCATTGAGTTTTTGAAGCATTAAATTCTACGCGGTGTATGGTCCCCTATTTGACAATCCTAACAAGATTAGAATTTAATGAGTTTATCATACGCTGCCGCTCTAAATCCATATCCGAAAAACAAAAACGTCCTTCTGAAATCGAACATGAGAAGCTCAGAGTATTGATATCAGCAAATGGATTAGATTTTTATCATGTTAATAATTTATTACTTTTGCAGGGAATGAACCATCACAGATGGCAGGACTTGAGGGCTCGAGCCTTATAGCTCGATTGACGATAGACGACCGCGTTTCTTGGTAAATAATCATTATGAGCGACGAAGAATTTAATACAATAAAGAACAGACCTTTCCATCTTGGCCTTGGCCCTTGAAACTAAGCTCTAAGAAAATTTTCCGCCCTCTTTTCCGACCTTACAATTAACAATACAATTTCATCCGTCTGCAGTGCGTCATACTGGACATGCGAAGATTTTTGAAAAACTTGCAAACGGAAATTAATTTCAAAAAAAAATAATTGACTGGTTTTTGAAATGTAGAACTTTCAAAAACAAATAAACTTTTTTTTTTTTTAATTCAAAACACAAAAAACGAGTTCGATTTTGCATAACTTACCTGAAAGTTGTGCCTACAAGTCGCAAGTAAAAATGCACGACTGGATCGCACAAACTTGCTCTTATTAAAAGACTAAAAATTAAAGAAAATAATGGTACTAGAGAAAAATGTTCTTAACCATAAATTTTTTTTTTTTAATGACTAAAACAACTCCTATAGTAGTGGGAGCTTAAAATAAGTTTTTATTTCTTAGGCAAATATTAATTTATGCAACAACAAAAATTAGAAAATTTTGTAATAGTTTTGAAAAAAAAAAACAAATTTAAGAAGAAATTTTAGAACCGCAACTTTAAAAATTTTTATTATTTCAAGAATAAAAATTAAATTTCAAAAACAAATATTGAGATGTTTTTGAGATATTGAATTTTCCGAGAAAAATTGATCTTATTTTTAAAGTCTTAAAATCCAGTGTTTTTTAAACTTTTTAAGAAGCTTCTCTATAAAAAAATTCAATAAAATCCGTTTTAACTCTCTATAGGAAATTCGGTCAGTAATATCTTAATTTGATTTTTACTTGCGATATAGGTACTACTTATAGGGCAAGTTCTGAATTTGAAAAAAAAAATTGAACTCGTGATTTTGATCAAAGTTGACATTACGATGATAGCGAAGACGAATAAAGTGGGTCCGACATTTCCGTCTGTCTGTCTGTATCACCGTATCTGTCTGTCTGTATGTCTGTACCTCAGACTACAGCCTAAACTACTGGAGGTATTTTCTTCAAACTTGGTACTTAAGGGTCTTTGGTGATTCTCTAGAGGGGAAATTGAAATTTTTTAGCTCTAAACCTAACGGCTGCCCCCATACACCCGTAATGCAAAATCTTATTTATCTCGAAAACTGCTCTAACGATTCTGATAAAAAAAATTATGTGTGATATTATGGACATGGACTACATATTTGTAAAAAAAATTTTGGGGCAAAATTTTATAAATGGTACCTGTCATAGAACCGTTTTTTTTTATTTTCGACTTTCTCATTAACGGCTCTAACGATTTTAACCAAAAATTTTTACCAGGAGCCCCTTATGCTTAAAATAATATTGCTTATAAAAATATTCGCAAAAATAAATATTTATTTTGTTTTTTGAAAAAATAAATTCCAATTTATTTTTTGAAAAATCAATATCTTGAAAACGTGTGAACGATTATTTTTTGAAATTATTTATATAAATTTGTTATATAAAAAATTACTTTAATAAAACGATTTTTAAACTTTCTTTGCGTAAATTCATATTTTTCCGGAAATCAGACGGCAATTCCTTGCATTGTTTTTATAAAATGTATTTTAAATCCCAAAGTAGTTTTACATAAGAGCAAGTTCATGCGATCCAGTTCTGCATTTTATTTGTATTGAATTATAGTTCGTAAAAACTATTCGACAAAAATAATTATCAAAATTTAGGTGCCGTTTTCGATCAAAATACAATTTTCAAAAACCATTTTTTTTAAATTTGTACGTAGGGTTATTTTTAGGTAAAATAATATTTTTATTCACATCTTGTAAATGATGTTAAAAACCTTTCAGTTGTCAAGTTTTTTTTTTTTTTTTTTTTTTTATTTGCTTATCCTATTTAAATATACAGTAACAATGACAATAATAATCAAATTTACGATGACTGATTTTTACAATTTACATTTTAGCATTAATCGATGTTACGTTAAATAGGATGAAAGTTGGGTTTTTTTAATCAACGGTTTTATTAATAAATTGAATGAACACTTTGTGGTGCAGATACCAGTATCAAGTGTTCTTAGGAAATTGGTACATGAATTGACTTGTGAGGAAAAAATGAAGCAGGAATTGTTTTTTTTTTTTTTTTTTTTTTTTTTTCTTTTAACTAATAACTTGGAAAAATGTCTCTACTTCAGACCTTGAGAGTAACCATTGTTTTACTTTCTTAATGAACACGTATTTTTGCAATACTGTACCCTTTATGTCAACTGGCAACTTGTTGAAAATGTGTGGACCCATTGTACTAAGAAATCTCCTACAGTGCTCTTTTCTTACAACAGGAACGTTAACATCATTTTGTAAGTTACTACGAAGGGGATATAAAGCATTGAATCTTATCTGTGTATTATTGTTTCTGATGAAATATGATTTGAGAATTTTAAGTATATATAAATAACGAAGAGGCAGTATTCTAGTGGTTTGGAACAAGGGTAGTGAGGGTTCAAGTCTTCCTCGACGCAATATTAACCTAAGTGCTCTTTTTTGCATCACTATGATAGGTTTCAAGTTGCTTAAGTAAGCACTTCCCCAACATGTCAATCCATACTCTAGTCGTGAATTTAACAGCGCAAAGTATATTATGGTTTGAAGCAACTTACTCGGAACAACTTTGCGCAAGTAATATAATTTGTGTATCGAATGGTATAGAGATTGTTTTACTTGATTGATATGAGGTTTCCAAGTAAGTCCTCTGTCAATTTTTATACCTAAGTATTTGTATTCAGAAACAAATTCCAGTTGAAAACACAACTTATCACAACGAGCATTGTCACATAAAGGGTGATGATGTTTTATAGGTGGAGCTTTAAACGATTTAGTCAAGGAAAAAATAATAGCCTTAGATTTTGAACTTAAAACCATATTATGCGAGTTCAACCACATGCCAAGCAGCACTAGATCATTTTTGATTTGCGTTGTTAAGCTTTCTAATGTACATGTCTCATAAGACAACGCTAAGTCGTCAGCAAATGCAGTTAGTTTACCATTTACAGGGACATTGAAGATTGAGTTGATGTACACAACGAAGAAAAGTGGGCCAAGGACAGAGCCTTGTGGAACACCTACATCAAAGCAGTCTTTTAAGTCACTCAGAACAGCTTGCAGCCCATTTGTGCGACATGCCTCTAAAACCTATTTGAAATAATTTACTCAATAGTACAGAGTATTTAACTAAGTCAAAGGCTTTAGTTAGGTCAAGAAAAACTCCAGCCGATTTCTTGTTTTTATCTAATGAGCTGTAAATACTGGTCAGAAAACACTCCATAGCATCTTCCGTAGATTTCCCTACTCTGAAACCAAATTGTGATGAATCAAAAAAATTTGATTTATCTAAAAACTGTAAAATTCTTGTTTTAATGGCTTTTTCAAATATTTTGGAGAAAACAGAGAGCAGGGAAATCGGTCACCTTTTTTGAAAAACGGGATGACAACAGCTGTTTTGAGGCATGATGGAAACTCTCCTTGTTCAAAACTCTTATTAACAAGGGTAGCTAGGGGTGACGATATATGTTTTCCGATTTTTTTAAGAGTAATCCCACTTATTCCATCATTCCCACAAGAGTTTGTTTGTTTCAGGCTATTTATAATTGTGAGCACTTCTTGTTCGTCGATTGGGCTTAGGAAAAAGGACAAGGGATTATATGTTCCTCTTGTGGAAAGGATATCAGGGTCACAACGACTATTAGGTTGGTGTAAAAGAGGAGCTTGTGTGAAAAATCTATTAAATTCGTTTCCTATTTCAGCTTTATCCGTAACATTCGTGTTCACATCAATTTTAAGTATTTTAATTTCCTCTTTTTCAACTACCCGTCCTAATATATTATATTATATATATTTTAAAAGACTCGAGCATGGGGTTTTCAAAATATTGAGTTTTGGAAAGAAAATTAAAATCTTTTGTTTAAATCAAAAAAAAAAAACACTTTTTCTTAAATTTGAGTAGAAATACAATACTATCCAAAGTTTTGGGCAGTTTTATCATAATTGAAAAAATCATAGAAAAACAATAAAAATAGTTCTAAGGGGTATACCATTAATAACCATTTTTCTAAAATGTTTTTCAAGCATTTCCTAGCTTTAACTTAATGAAATTTTTGTAATATTTTGTAGTTATTTTCAAAGGGTACGTATTTTGCGATTCCTTTTAAATTAATACCAACAAAGTCAAAAACTTCAATTGGGAGAGTGAATCAAACACAGGCGCCTTACCAAATTTTAACTTTTAGCTTTAGTCGTTCCTGAGATATAGTACTTCAAAAATAGCTAAAACTGTAACTGGCTAACTTACTGACAGATCTTCAAAATTATGAAGCACTTCCGGACACCATAAGACCTTGCAATTTCGCACAAAGGTAGGTCTTGTGATGCATAGAATGGGAAAAACAAAATTTGGATGTTTTTATTCAGAGTCAGGCATGCCATCCATCCACTTTCTCCAAATTTTTATCAGTTTTATGAAGCTTTTCTGATTGTGCTTGAAATCTTAAAATCATGTAAATCTACGTTGTTCATTGTCTTTTCTATAATCAATATTCTAAAAATCCTTTAAAAAATTTTATTATTCGTATTTAGAATTTCAGTCCAGAAGCTTCACTGATTTCTTCTAGAACTTCTTGACAAAGTAAAAACTTTGGAGGGTTAATTTGACAAGTTTTCGTTTATTGCACATAACTTTTAAGTTTATGAAAACTAGAGCCCACGAATTTTATTCAGTAAAAATACACGTAGTAGCCCTTGGCATAATGGTAAATGCGTTGAGATGTCATGCAAAAGGTCTTGGGTTCGATTCTCAGCTATTGCAACAAGTTTTTCAGCGGTTTACTGCCTCCTGCGAGGAATTGACAAATCCTCTAAGATGTATATCTTGTCATGAAAAGTGCTGCTTATTAGCTGTTATAGGTAACAAGCACACAGGAAGAGTTAAAATTCACTGGCTCCTGGTTTTCTTCAAGCTGTTGCACCACCAAATTTATTTTAATTTTATGATAATACTCGTCTTAAAAAATGTTCCCTTATTGTGTCGTATGATTCAAGGCTAATTATTGAAGGCCACCAGGAACTAGTTTAGGTACTTATTTAATTCTATATTAATAAACATACAGTGCAAACGGAAGTGTAAGTAAATGCTTATAAATTTATGTGAGGTTATCTTGAAAATACGATATTTTAAGCGGAAAAAAGAGTCAAAAACCCTTTTCCGCCACCTGAACTTTTAACCAAAAATCTGAAAACCAGTTTAACAACAAATTCAGACATTAATGTCTACTATCGCCATAAAAATGTATTCTTTACACAGCAGTTACGTTTTTCTATCAAAATAAAATGTTCGTAACCTTCTACGGAATTTAATGAACCGGTCTAGTCGTTCTGAGACTAGTATCAAATTTCTAAGACAGCCTTATAACTTTTTAATCTAATTAATATAATACCTCTAAGACTCTATGTTCAATTGGCTGCTTTGTACAGTATCCCAAGATGTCAATTATAAATCCAATGATGCAAGAGGTACATAACAAGGATTTGCATAATCCTAACTACTGTTTCCATCATCTGCACATTCGCTTTTGTAACTAATTATAATATACCTTTACTCAATCGAAGGATCTATATTATTGGACTACTTCGTTGACCACATCTGCAAGTTAAACAATGAGAATATAAATTCGCTTGAATTCACTATGTTGAACACGGTGTACAAAAGCTTAGCCGCATTTCGGGTGGATTTGGTTTGGTGGTGGAAATTTAGTTATCCTTAGAAGCAGTGATATAATTTGATTTTGTCAACTCATTAGTAAGATAAATAGATTAGCCTTTGACTTCTAAGAATATTTACATCTATGAGATATTGCGAAGAGTATCTAAGATAAAGCACTTACAAAGAAAATGGAAATGCTTGTTTTCCTTTTATTCTGAAAAAGGTCAATTTCCGTTGATGGGACAGAACTTTGATGAAGGTGGGGGTTCTTACCATCAGGAACTTGTTTCCACAACAACAACTCACATCCAAAATAATAAAACAAACCAACAAAAAAAAAACTCCGACAAATCGATCCTTACAAGAAACGTACCTACATAAACGTATGGCATACTACATATAAGAAAACGAACACTTCCTCCCACATTTATGATCTAAAGGGAAATGCCCGCAATATGGCTGTCACATCCTGTCTCTTATGCAGTTAACACTGGGGACAAAGTGTGAGGATATCATAAATCGTTTTATTTTCTAAAACGAACCCTTTTTCATCGTCCCGCCCATGAATTTTATCTTTTATTCTTCTCCGTTCTCTAGGTTTGTATACAACACACTTGCATACATATGTATATTTTCTGTCATAGCATGTGTGTATTACAGATGGGAGATGGGTGGGCTTAAGAGGAGATTTTCACACATAAATGACAGGAGACGACGGGATTTCCAAAAATGTAAGCACTTCAGTTAAACTGCCATTTAACGTTGACCCCAATATAGTGGTTCGTTATAGCGCGTTTCCATCTATACCAGTTTCCCTTAAAATCTATATACGAGTACAGACACACAGATGGCAATATACTTAAAATTGGTTTAGTGTTGATCTCTCTGTTTCTTGTGTGGTGCTCAAAAAATACAATTTCCAGTAAAAGGATATTCAAAATAAACTCAATTTATATGTCAACAATATTTTTTATACTTATGCATTTTTTATCGATTTTTGGTTTTTTATGTAGGTACTCGTACATACATATAAAAACGTAGTTTTGAAATTGCATTAGGTATATAAATATAGCATAAAAATACGATGTCAGTTTTTTTAGCGCCTGAAACTAGAGTATGGTTTTGTAACAAATTATTGTTCATTTATAGGTACTCGTACTAAATTACATACATTATGTAACTACAATTTAAAAGTTATGCATTTGTAAAAAAAAATAAAACTAGAGGTTTCGATCAAACTTCACATAACGATGAAAGGCAACACGAAAAAAATGGTTTTCGCAATACTTTCTATAGTTCTGTCTGTCTATTCGTCTACAGGCTAAACAGCTAAGCCAATTTTCTTTGAACTTGGTAGATACCATTATTAAAATGTTTCCCTTCACAGGTTTTTTTCTTTTTTTTTAAGAGCAAATATAACGGTACCTTTGATACGATTTTTTTGAAATTTCATGATATATTTCTTTTTTATCAAAACTTGTTCCACAGATTTTCTAAGAAAAAAATCACAATATTTCATTTAGTAAAAGCAAGGTAATGCTTGAAGAAATTTCAGAAAAATGGTTATTAGTGGTATCCCCCCAAGAAAACTATTTTCTTGTTTCAGATTTTTTCAAAAAGATAGTACCAATTTTGACCGTTTGTTTATGCCTAAGCATAAAGTTTTAATTTAAAAAAGGAAATGACTTGAATTTAGAAAAAAAATCAAAATATTTTTTCAAAACTTTATATTTCGAAAATCCAGTGTTCATTTTTTTCAAAAACTTGATACTTAAAAGTTTTGTTTTTCCATACAATCTGCCAGACGTGAGAATAAAAATTTTATTTTATCTAAAAATAACGGAACCCACCATACCAAATGTTAAAAAATGGTTTTCGAAAATCGTATTTTTCTTAAAATTGGCACCTCGAATTTTGATAAATCATTTTTCTTTAGAATATTTTTTACAATCTACATAATATGAATTGTTGTATTGTAGAAAAAATTTTAATTTAAGATATTACTGACTGTACAAACCATAGAACCATTTTTTTGAGTTTTGAATTTTAATGAAAATTTTTCTAATAGAATCTTCTAGGTTAATTAGGTTAATGGGCTGACAGTTGATCTTGTTACCGTCACACTTAGATAAATGTAGAACCGTTGTGAAACCCTAGGGATTGTAAGTCGCATGCATTGACACCTATGATAATTCTTTGTGATTTAGGTCCGTTAAGGATATTGATGAGTTACAGCAAGCTATACCCTGAAATGTCAGAGGGTACTTCTAAGTCAATGAAGAAATATCTGGCGTAATTTAATCACACTTGAGAAATCATCGAGAAGTGGACACGCCTTAAGAATATTGTCATTAGTACTGCCAACTCCATCTTAGGCAGCAGTCGTAAAAATCGGAACGACTGGTTTGATGATGAATGCAAGCTAGCGACTGAACGTAAGAATGTTGCGTACCGAGCAATGCAACAATCTCATAGAACGCGGGCACGCGAAGAGGAATGTAAAGAGCTCAGAAGAATAGAAAAACGGCTACACAGACAACAAAAATCAGCCTGGGAGAAGAACCTAATCTGTGAAATAGAAAATAGCCGAGAGCGAGGTCCGCACCAGGCGCGGAAGTTCTACCAATCTGTCCGAAACATGACGCAGTACACACCACGCTGCACATACTGCAAGGACGGAGAGGGAAATCTGATCACCGATCCTGAAAGCATACTGGAGCGATGGGAAGTGTACTTTAATGAATTTCTAAATGGTCAGCTCACAGCAGAAGTGAAGGCTCCACTACTTCAAGAAGAATACCCTATGTTGCCGCCACCAAGCATAGAAGAGGTTGAGAAGGCTATAAGCCGGCTTAAACAGAACAAATCCCCGGGAGCCGATGGCATACCAGCCGAATTATTTCATCACGGCGGGCCAGCCTTACGTCAAGCAATTCATGATATTATAGTGCACGTATGGGAGCAGGAAGAAATGCCAGAAGACTGGCGAAAAGGTTTAATATGCCCTATACATAAGAAGTATCACGTTGTTGAGTACCGCCTATAATATACTCTCCTCTATCCTACAAGACCGGATAACCCCATACGCTAAAACCGTCATCGGACAATATCAGTGTGGTTTCATTCCAGGCAAATCAACAACTGATCAGATTCTTACCCTTAGGCAGGCGATGAAAAAATGTCTAGAATTTAACATCCCAACATACCATCTGTTTATAGACTTTAAGGCCGCCTATGATAGCATAGCCAGGGTAGAACTTTACAAAGCCATGAGAGAGTTTGGAATCCCAAATAAATTGACACGACTATGTAGGTTGACCATGACCAACGTAACAAGCCAAGTAAAAATAGCCGGATTGCTATCCAGACCAATCAACATCTTTAATGGACTCCGACAAGGGGACGGTTTGGCCTGCCTCCTCTTCAACCTGGCGTTGGAGAAAGCAATCCGTGACTCTGGCACGGCAACAAGAGGGACCATCGTCAACAGGTCCAGCCAGTTACTAGCTTACGCAGACGACATTGACATCATCGGAAGAACCGAACAAGCTGTACACGATTCCTTCATCCAGATCGAGCAGGCGGCACAAAATCTGGGGCTGCACATTAGTGAAGGTAAAACATGGTGGCGTCGAATGCGAGAGGAACAGTTGGTCAAACAATCAAGGTTGCGGAGCACGAATTTGAAGTGGTGCAATCCTTTAAATACCTTGGGTCAATAGTAGCAGCCGATAACAATATAGAAGAAGAAATACGCGGGCGGCTTCTCAAATCCAACAGAGCCTACTATAGTCTGTCAAAGCTCTTCAAATCCAGAAATCTCACCATAACTTCAAAACTGCTGCTGTACAGGACCATGGTCCTGCCAGTACTCACATATGGATCCGAGACTTGGGTGCTTAGCAAAAGGCACTCCGACCTCTTAGCTGCGTTCGAGAGAAAAGTCTTAAGGAGAATTGTTGGCCCCGTATGTGAGGAAGGACGATTCCGGAGACGGTACGATCATGAACTGTACGCAATCTACCTTGAAGCAGATATCGTGACAAAAATTAAGCTCGGTAGACTCCGGTGGGCAGGGCACCTAGCTCGCATGAGCGAAGAGGAACCTGCTCGGAAAGTTCTTTGTGGTACATTCTATGGTAGACGACAGCGTGGTAGACCATGCTTGCGCTGGAGAGATGGCGTAGACCAGGACGCCCGAAGCCTTTTGGTGTGCAACTGATGGCGTCGTCGGCTAGAGACCGGGATAGGTGGAGAGACTTGTTGAAAGAGGCCAGGACCGGAACCCGGTTGTCGAGCCGATGATGATGATGAGAAATCATCCCTCCACCAGGCCCGTAAGAACATATGGCTCCTCGCAACGTCTGGTAGATGAGTTTGATATGTCAGTGTTTGGTGTATACATATGTCCGTTTGTTTGGTCAGTATTGTTGATTAAGTCAAACTGGCTGCCCCTTTTTCCCAAGAAAATTTTACCAATTTTAGGGAGAGGTGGCTCCATCAACTCACTGACGCTCCTGTTCACCGGAGGAGTGGCAGTCGCTGGTGTATAGGCGAAGTCCTCGCATTCTCTGTTTGTTGTCACTCCTGCAAGAAACACGTGCATCGTCAAGTCGTTTTAGCTCGTTCTATCATTGTGGTCCTGGACCACAGTATCTTGACTGTAGTTGGAGGCAATTTCCAGCTTCATGGTCGGCTGGTTGATTAAGCCATTTGGAATTATCAATAAATTTCGATATGTTTTTGCTTGGAATGATAGAGAGCTCTTCCAAATCGTTGAAGAAGTATCTCCGTAGGTGCCTGTTTCTCAAATGATAAAGCGCAGGGCAGTGACACATACATAAGTCGTCCATACTAAGTTTCATCTTTTTCTTGTGGTAACCCAGTTGGTTATGACCATGTGATGATGCTCACGAGAGTCGGTCTTTTGTTTGCTGAAATTAGGCCATAGTTTTCTGGTTATAAGACATCGAATCGATCGAGTTGCATTTCTTGTTTGTTATAGATAGAACATTGCTTTCGATTACCTGTTTAAAGCTACAGGGTGGGACCTAGGGTTGCCAGACTTCCCGGTTTACTCGGGTTTCCCGGGTTGTGACTCAAACTCACAAAATAATCCCTAATGTACCTTCCTTCATTGATAAGGAACAATCGCTGCATTGTGATTTAACTCTAAGAAATCAAACAAGCATAACTTTACGAAAGACGGTGTTCACATTGGACGGTTTTCACATTGAATTTACTCAACCGATTTATTTTGGCGTAAGGTCACCCTGTCGTGTTCAGACACAAATATAGTGTGAGCACTCCAGACTCACTTTGACGTCTTGTAGTTGTTATAAATTGACAATGTCAATCTTGCCCTATTGTATCTCAATATATTGCAAGTACAAAATATACATATTTTAGATACAATACAATCAAGACTATTTTTTTTGAAAATTCTATACATATTTCAAAAATTGGTATTTGGTTTTTGTTAATTTTAATTATCATAATAAAAAAATAATTAATATATTCATAAAGGTGGTCAGAAAATTTTGTAGCAAATTTAACAAATTTAATTGGCGAGTCATTAAGTTAGGAAAATTCGAATTATTAATACTCATTCTTGAAACTGTGGAATTCTTGAACTAAACACTTAGGGATTTAAACATAAGCGATTAGATCATTACCAGTATAGAATTGATTAAAGGTCTTCCTTGACTTCGTGAACTGCATTTTTCATGAGAGCTAAAGGAATGCTTTTCCGAACTTGAACATTATCGGCGTACATATCAACAGAATAGTTCAAAGTTAGTTCAAATTATAAACATTGTAAAGAAAAGCGGACCCAATATTGATCCTTGCGGGACACCTCTGTTTAGTGGAAGAAACTGTGATACTGAGTTATTTGACACAATTGCTTGACACCTCTTATTCGGGTATGACGAAACCAGATTCAGGGAAGATTGTGGAAAATTAACTTGACTACTAAGCTTTTATTCCTAGAAATGACAAGGTTTTTTTTTATATTTTTATTTTTCAGTTACTTTTTTGCCTGAATTGAATTACAACTCCTCTGCAGAAGTTTTAGTACTTTTTACATCAGTTGAAAAGTAAAGTCAATGATCGGTACAATAAAAATGATATATCACACTAACTATCTAAGGATATCTGTTTCGGAACCCATGCTTCACATGCTAGTACTTTTGGTAAATATTGGTTATTTGGCTCTTTTAATAATTTTTGCAAAGATTATCTGTCATTTCAGAATTCGTCAAAATCTTTTGTCAAATCTACTACTAAATCCACTCTCAAAGAATATGAATATTACTGGTCATTCAAATCATTTGTCTTCTCATGCATCACAGCACATTCCATTCGAATTCACTCACAGGATCAATCAGGATATTAACATTCCACATCATTGCAGATTACTATTGTATGTATTTATATAGGGGATGAGTACAAAGGGTGAAGTTATAGGTGTAGAACCTTAAAACTTATTTGCTATCCTACCTCAAATCATAGAATATTATTCTGGACGCTATTATTTTAGAGTACATACATGCAACATACTGCAATCCCAACAAACAGGAGAAACATCGAAAAACCTTGATTGAAAAATGTCCTTAGATTAATTAAGGTTATCAGCACCCTCTGCTGCTTTTTCAAAATCAAACCAAACCGGGTCACTTGGTATTCGGATGTATCTATCTTTGCCATCAATATGCCCGAATTGGTGATTTTTTTTATGATCAAAGGTGATTCGGATTAGGAATGTCCTAAATTTAGATAGCTTTGTGTTGTTTATTTAAAAACAGACGAAATAAATTAAAAAAAAAAAAAAAAAAAAAACAAAAACATCATTCACATCCTTTCCAAATGGTAAAGAAAAATATTTATGTCATTGCACATTTTCATGCACCACATACACACACCGTCAGGTTGCATCCTGGGAAATAACATTTTCAAACGATAAATATGTATGAATAGTCGTTGGAAAAAAGGACCAAAAACCCGAAAAATCGATTGAAAGTAAACAAACATTTTTTTTTCATTCGTCCTGTAGATCCTGTAGATTTTTAAATATTTTTTTTTTTTTCAGTTTGGCTCACTTTAGTAGGAAAATGCAATAAGAGTAGAATATGAAAAGTAGTATCATGCCAAAAAGCACTTGTAAAGTTCAAGGAAGTTTGCGAATGTAATAGAAGAACTTCTTGAAGTTTTTTTTTTGTATTTGTTTTTGTTTGAAATATTTATATACATTATAGTATATGTTGTTCCTTTGAAGCATTTACCAGGAATAAGGTCAGTGGTTGGATAGAAATGCAAATAAGAAACTGTTATTGCGTGGGGACTTGAGTGGCTTGGCTTGAGAGGAAGACGACTTTTGAATGATATCGTGAAAAGAGTTTTGTGTGTTCGTTTTTTTTTTACAACTTGTTTGAGAGTTAAAAAAGTTTTCGTAATGAGATACTTTCTATGATAAGTCTAACATCGGAAAGGCAATGACAGCTTTTACATTATGTAAGCATTTTGTCTTATCTACCTTTGATCAGATATTCTTTTTTCGTGACTGTCTTTAAAATGTATTGACAAAAATAATGCTAGTACGAGTAGTTTAAACATCTACCTTCTGCATAAAATAATTGGCCATTTATTGAATAAGAAATATTTTTTTTATTAGATTTTAACATTGAATTCTATTAAGAGGTTTAATTTGTATAAATAGCTCAAGGCAATAGCAAGAAAGTTCAAAGTAAATCAGGGGTTCAAAGATCTTCTTGCAGACATAATTTGTCCCTAAATTGATAGACGATATTTCCAATTGTTAATATGTTCACATTAGAAATATTTTTATCAAAATCGTTAAATCCGTTTTCGAAAAAAAAAAAGTTTTATTAATGGCTTTATGGGAACTTGTATCCATTATTCGCATTAAATCATTTTTAAAACTTCAAAACCCAAACTTGAAGGGAATAACTTCATCAGTCAAGGCTGTGCTTTGAGCTAAAGAAAACGTCTATATTATTTAAATTTTTTGGCATGAAACACTTTTTCCCCTACACTCACATCTTTCGGATGGTTTCTAAATACTAAAAGAAAGCATACGTACAAGATATTTAACGATTTTAAAATAAAACTATTTTCTCAAGTAAATAGCCTATCTTTTGAGTTCCAAATATGAGAGAGATTCATCAAAGGTTATACAAACATATTTAGTATATAATTGCAAGCTCCTCTACCTATTCAACACACAAAACGAAAGAAAATCATGTTTGCTTTTCAATTCCATGGATGAAACTTTTCATATAAAAAGTTAATTAAATCCTTGACCTAGATCGGGAAGACATTTTGTGCTATAGCACAGTTCAATGATTTTATATTCCTCACTCTTTTTCAGTTTTCCATGAATGAGTTTTATACACCCGGTTTAAATCTTCTCTTTCTTTGTTGATGTTGTATTTTCAATCTTTTGTTCTGGTTCTATCCAAATTCTGTGGGATATTGAATTTCGAACAAAAGGACAAAATAATTACTTTCCTTAGATATGCCTACGTATCTTTGGTATTACTATAGGTAGTTATACCTTTTGCCGAGATGCATATCCTTTTTCTTTCACCCCCCCAGTTATAATTTTTGTGTTTTTTTATTTTTACTAAGATTTCGAATGAGAGTTTGTGTATGTGTGAGTTTTCTTTCTTAGGACTTTGTTTTGAAATTATATAACACAAACATAACCACAAGTCGTCTCTTGCTATAAGGAGCAGAATGGTTGTTTTCCATTTTTATCCAATACCTAAACCAAGACTGCTCTGCATCAAGGAAAGTCACGGAGATGTTCAAACACCTCTTGCTTTGTCTTTGGCCTTCGACAACAATACTTAAAGGACAGGATGATAGAAAAAAAGAAGAACACACTTTATATTCATTTTTAGTCTTCATAGGTAACCTCTTGGTGAAGAATTTTAATATGCTAGAAAATTTTGTTTGTAATGAAAATCGTTAAAACCGTTTTTGAGATAAATTATATGTTTTTGTTTAGGCTCACTATCAAGTTTTCTTAGCCTTTCGTCACGATATTATTTATAAATGTTCGTTTTCTTTTTTTTTCAAATATTTTGCATAACAAACGATAGTTATGTTATAATGTCTATTAGACGACAATAGCGAAATCTTTTTGAAAAACAAAGATATAATTTTTACCCTCTAATTAAATAGATTTTAATTTTTTATCAAGAGATGGAAATTTAAAAAATGGAAACATTCTGAAACACCTGAAAATCTATTAAATAAATACTTCAACTTGAGGCCCAAGTTCAACACATTTTTAACTTGATAACTGGGTCGATGTTCCTTAAACTTGGTATGAATAGTTCTCCCCACTCCTCCATGATTTTTATTATTCTTTTTAATCCATTCAGAATTTGTTCATAGTTAAGGAAAATATATTTGTTCCCAATAAGTACTCAACTGATTTTTAGTAAAAATTAAAACGCATTACTGGGTCGCAGGAACTTGCAAGGAATTTTTAAGAGAACATTTTTCTATAAACATTTTAAGTTTTTATTAATATCCAAATGAAAATGAAATTTCAAAAAGAAGTCATTAACTCGTTTTTTTTTGAAATATCAAATTTTCAAAAAAATATACTATTTTTAAATTTTTATGTGAAATTATTTTAAACTTTGTAGAAAATTCTGCATAAATCCGTTACGACTATAGTGAAAAAGTCAAAAAAAAAACCACAAACAATTTTGTATAACAGGAAGTTTTAGTAACGAACTAATTTCAAATAATTGTCTTGTATTGAATGGTGGATCGTACAATTTGAGCGATACAGACACTATTGTTTCGAAATTCTTGGAGTCGTTTTCGAGAAAAAACATTTTCAAGAAACCAAAACTTCTTTTTAACATTTGTGTGCAGGTAACTTTATTTTTTTTTTGTAATTTTTAAGAAAGTGTTTTTGATAATGTTTTCAAGATAGTGGCACGTGACAAGATTAAAAAAACTCGAATATATCGTACCATTGAGTTTTTAAATTAAGAACATATTTTTTTTAATTTAAACAAAATTGGAAAATTTTTTGTACACAATGCAAAATTTTGGAGGAGTTTAAGCAAACAAATATTGATCAAAATTTGTTGTTACATTTTCGAAGAAATCAAAATGAGAGGCAACAACTATGTTTCGTAAATTTTTTAAATTATTTTTTTCTGAAGACATTTTTTGGTTATTTTTTATAAAAATCTGTGGAACAGTGTTTTCTTTAGTTAATAAAAAAAAATTCACGACTTGATGGCACGAACTTGCTCTTATGTAAATCCCTTAACATTTTTTTTAAATTATTGATAATACAAAAAAATGTTCATAACCATAAAATTATTTTTTTTAAATGACTCAAACAATTTTAAATTTTTATTATTGTACGAATTCAAATTTAACTTCAAAAATACTGATCCATTTTTAAGGAATCGAATTTTCAAAAAAAAAAAGACGATTTTTTTTTCAAAAATTCAAAAACTTTGTTTTTTAAACATTTTAGAATTTTATCTATGCAAAAATTTCATTAGTATCCGCAATGCTGATAATGAGAAATTCAAAATTCGAAAAATAGTTCTACGGTAGGTACAGTCAGTATTATCATAATAGATCCTAAAAATTAATCGAAAGAAGAAATGTTTTATCAAGATGCTGGGTGCCATTTTTTTTTAAGAAAAAAAATACGATTTTCAAAAACAGTTTTCAATATAGGCATGGTGGGTACCGTCTTTTAGATTTTATTAAAAAAAAACTTTTGATTTTCAAGTTTTGAAAACAAAAAATTTTGAACTTTCCTTAAAAATCCAAAAAATATTTTTTTGAAATTTTTCGGGACCTTTAGTACAAAACAAAAATGATCAAAATTGGTTGGACCGCTTTTAATAAAATCAATTTTTTTCAAGCATTATCTAACAGTTTTTAAGAAAAAAAAAATATTTTATAAAATCTCGAAAAAATCGTATGATATTTACCGTTATTTACTGTCTTAAAAAAAAATTAAAAAAATCATGTGGGGGGAAAGATTTATAAAATGCTATCAAGCAAGTTTAAAGAAAATCATTTAACTGGAATTTCGAATTTGCAAATTTAAACACAAATGAAATGCACAGTAAATTTGTTGGCATACTAAAAAGTGCATTTGAGATATTCGTACCCTTAATGCAGAAAAAAAAAAACTGTCTAAGCCTTCGTGGTATAATAAACGTTCATCTCACTTGAAAAACTTAAAAAATAAGGCTCATACCAAATACGTGAAATATAAAACTACTTCTGATAGAAAGATTTTTCTCGATTGTAGGCAAGAGTTTGAAATTTTAAAAATTATATCTTAGACATCGAAAATAAATTAAAAAATGATTCAAAAGGTTTTTGGTCGTATATTTCAACTAAAAAGTCATAATTAGGTTTACCTAAAATTTTTGAATTTAAGGCCAAATTTAAAACCAGGAGTAGATGGTATTCCTGCAATAATTTTGAAACAATGCTATGTGTCGATGACCCAACCTGTGTACCTCATTTTAAATAATACGCTGCTTAATGGAATTTTTATTGAGGAATGGAAAACATATTTTCTAATACCAATTTTAAAATCCGGTTAGAAAAATTGTGATGAAAATTACAGAGGAATTTGCAAACTTTCATCAATACCAAAACTTTTTGAAAGCATAGTCTTTAGTTTCACGTCAAAGAATACATTTCTGAATTTCAGCATGAATTCGTAGCTGGGCTCTCAACGGCTTCCAATCTGGCATACTTCACTTCATATATATTAAATGAAGTTGAAAAGTGTTACCAGGTTGATGCTGTTTATACTGATTTTAGCAATGCCTTTGACTCCGTTAACCATCTTTTACTTATTAAGAAACTGAATTTGGATTTCACTCTGCAATGTTGAACTGGATATCTTTCTTTCTCATTGGTAGAAGCCAAAGAGTAATAATCGATGATAAATGTTCAATACCTAATAGCTGTTCTTCCGGAGTGCCTCACGGCAGCCATCTTGGACCATTGCTTTTTATTATCTTTATCAATGACATAGTATCGGTGTTTAAGTTTTGTTTTTGTGTAATATTTGCAGACGATCTCAAGCTTTTTTTGAAAATTAAATCCATAGACGAATGCCTACTTATTCAATACGACATAAATCAACTGTCAAATTGGTGTTTAAGTAACTGTTTGAATTTATAATATTATTTTATATCATTATTCCCTTGGGGATACCACTCTGCGAAGGGTAGATAAAATTAAAGATATTGGCGTCATCATTGATTCCAAGCTATCTCTCAATTTACAAATTGACCATATTGTATCAAAGGCGAATTCAATTGTAGGTTTCATTAATAGGAATTCTAAAGATTTCACTGACACTTACACACTTCTAACATTATATATATCGTTAGTAAGATCCATTCTTGAATACGCTGATATAATTTGGAATCCAGCTTATCAAATTCTTTCCAATCGCATTGAAAATGTTCAGAGAAGGTTTACCAAGTATATTTTTTGGAAAATGAGATGGAATTTTTTAAAATCGTATGATGCAAGATGTAAACTTTTAGGAATCCTGCCACTGCTCCTTCTAGAAATACAAGGGAAAGACAGTTTCTTTTCCAGCCTTTACATAGAACAAATTACGGTCAAAATGAGCCAATATCGAGGGCTATTTCAAATTTTAATGAGCTATGTCAAAATATGGACTTATATCTGTCAATAAACTGCTTCAAAAACATTTTATTTAACTCGTTGTCGTAATTATGTAATAGTAGATTAAGTAATTTTATTCTTTAATTATATTGTAATCTGTAAAGCTTTGCTGGTAGATGAAATAAATAAATAAAAAAAAATCGGCCGAGTCTTTAAGGCTGTTATCAAAGAGACAGAATTGCGAAACCCACGTTTTTCGTCTTCCTTATCATCGTAATGTCAAGTATGGTCAAAATCTCGAGTTCGATTTTTTTTTACGAATGCATAACTTGCCATATGATTAGTACCTCTTATGAAACGCGAACCTAGTGACTTACAACTCTCAACGATTCCTGTGTCTGTGTTTTAGAATGTAGACAATACAGAAAATAGAGCCTGCAATTTTCAGCCCAGTCCAAACGACTAAAGCACTTTTCATAGCAAGAGATTACTCTTGGATGATTTTCGACATCCTCGCCAGGGACAGTACCCCTGAAAAATACCTTTTTGTTATTTTTAAGTGACAGTGGCTTGTGAGTGAACCCGGCCTTCAGTATGCCTAAGAAGTGTACTGATAAGTTTAAAGAATATTGTTATAGCCGTTTTCGTGATAAGTAATAAAGTTCATAACGATTTTATGACATGTACAGTTATTTCTTATTACAAAAATAATGTTGTCCTTAGAGATCGATTCACAGAAGAAACTTAAAACTTAAGACACATGTAGATTACATACCTACCTAGATAAATCGCAGTTAAAAAAATCTTTTTAACATAATTATATGTTCGAAAAACTTTGGCAAAATGTGGTTTTTTATCCTACTATTATTCTTAAATATTCTTATTGTTATTCTTAATCTATATACTATAAAAATCCTCGCAACGTTTAAGCCGTTTACGCTTGTATCCTTGAACAAGAAGAATTCTGCGAAAAGAAAAATGGTTTTAACAACAGTTCATAATTTTAACTAGAATTTTCTTTAATTTAATAAAATTGTGGTCTTGCACAGAAAAGGAAAAATTTAATCAAAGGAAAATACTCCACGGTGTATTCAATTGAAAAAAATTTAAAAATCTTGAAATTAATTAGTGCAAATAAGCGGAAGAATACTGAACAAAGTGTAAAAGGATTTTATTTAAAAATGCATCAAGTATATCTTGGAATAGTGAAATACAATTTCATTATCTTTTGAGCAGAGTTTCTTTTTTGAGGGAAAGGATATTTGATTTGATTTTAACTTTGTAGATACCATTTTTTAATTATTCCTCCAAAAGTTTTTATGTTAAAGACGTTATTTAATTTAAAAATATATTTGTTTTAATTATTATTTTTAAAAATTAAAAAAAAATTCTTGGTAAAAGCTGGCTTTATTTGGAAAAATTCTAAAAAAACATTATTAATGAAATCTAACATAATTTAAGTCAAAAAACTTTTTTTTGAACCTCAATATTTCGAAAAATTTGATATTCTGGGAAATTAACAACAAACAATCTCTATTATTATATAAAAGATTTATGAAAAAAAAATTGTTATTAAACCAAAAATTAACGGTATACCAAAGAAATGTTAAAAAATAATTTTCGAAAATCATGTTTTTCTCCAAAACGGCTCCTAGAATTTATATATAAATATATACAAATTTGTTTAGCTCAAACTACTAAACGATTTCGTTCATATTTCTGAACATTTGTCCCCTAAAGTTTTCATAATTTTAAGTCCCTTAAACATAAGAGCAAGTTCATAAAAATAAGTCTTGCACTTAATGTATTATAATTTTTTGAAAATATATTTTGTGTAGAATGACAAAAAAAAATAAACAAACGTTTTTGAGAAATTTTAAATTTGGAAAATATTGATTTTAAGTTCTAAAAGTCCCACAGGCAAAATATCACTGAGCTTAACTTCAATGAAAATTATTTAATTTAAGAAGTTGCTGTACTCACCATCCACCCTGTCTTGTAAGGGTAAATCCAAAACGTGAATCACGATCCACCGATACACGAATGCCAACAATTCCAAGACCCTGTGGTGTTATAACTTGACCACGCATTACCGAGACACGACTACAAAAAAATTCATTAATTAGTTTTATTTAATTAAAATTGTAAATTATAATTTTTTGTATTTCAGTATGATAAATGATTACAGTAGATAAGTGTAACAAAAATATAAATTAATTATTTATATATATATATATACAAAAATATATATAAGAAATGCTGTAATATATGTTGAAAAAAAAAACATATTACAATAATAAAAAAAAGAATAAATAGTTTAACTTCATTAGGATGCTCTTCTTTTTATTAACAAATAGAAATAATTAATTGTATTGAATTTAAAGTAATTGTATTAAAAAGATGCAAAAAAAACTTTAAAAAAATATTATTTTTTTTAAATTTTATTTACAAGATAATATAGAAAATTTGAGTGAATTATTAAAAAAAAAATAACGAATTTTAAAATGTCTATTTATATACAATAAGAATTTTATTTGATGGAAGATTTTGGAATAACAACAAAATAGCATAAGATTGAAATTTGGGTATTTTTATTTATAATATTAAATGTATATATATGTATTTTAATTTGACAAATTTAGAAAAGGTTTCATATGATTTACTTATCAATTTCTTCGAAATCGAAAACTTACAAAGTTTCCCATCGAATTAAAGGCCTGGAAAAATTGGTACCTCATTTTTTTAAAACGACAACCCTAATATCAGATATAACTAGAAGTAGACCTTATTAACAAAACAATATAACAATTCTAAAAAAAGTGTGAGTGCCAGGACTCACGGCCAAGATGTGTAAACATCAACGTTCGTCCGAGTGCCGAATTTTTGTTATCGAACGTACCCAATAAACATACAATGCAATCGTACTAGTTTGTGACTTTAGATATATACCGATATAATCGATAAAGTACTTCGCTTTTGTATGGGCATTTACACACCAATACGCCGACGTAGAAGTACATGCCAAAATCAGCTGTGAAATGGTAGAGCTGTAAAATTATAAATGAAAAGTGAAAATGACCGAAAAATATTTGAATTTTAATACTCCAGAACCACTTTTTTGTGTTGATCAGAGCTTTATTGAATTGTTGCTTAAAGCCTAGTACGCAGATCGAGACAAGACAAATTTTATCTCTACAATTTTAATCTCTACAAAAGTTTTCCAAATCTCGCGCAAAAGTTTGAAATTGGAGAGATGAAATCTAATTTAATGTGTTTTTTAGTGTATCTCTGGAACGGGTTGTCTTACAAAAGTCGTTCATACCTTTTTGGAATCTCCTCTTGATGATCTCAAGACAAGTATCAGCACCTTTTACATAAAACCAGTATTGACAAAAATCACTTTGGGCTGTCAAAATTTGTCCCGCAAAATAATGCTTGTATCATTCTTTTTCCTGGCAAAATTTAGTGGAGACATTTTGAAGAACAATTCACAATAGTATGAATTTTGCGCGCGAACTGCGTACTGCTGGGAAAAATATCCGAGACAAAATTTGTCCCAGGAAAAAAAATGTATGGGAGACAAAATTTTTCCCGATCTGCGTACTAGGCTTGAATCATAAAAGATTTCCACCTTAAAAGATCTTTTATGATTGGTATTCAGAGGTTCGAACTTTTATAAAAGTCTGTTAGGCTAGTCGCGCACTGGCAACTCTTTACTCACGCTCACACTCTTTTCTCCCTTGCGCTTATGGAAAACAGCTCAACTATTACGAATTAATTTTAGGCAATCGTTTAGTTTGTGTCAAATCACAAACTTTTTAGTTGCTCGAATCGAGTTAAGTTAAGTGCGCGGTATCCCATATAAGCCCATATGTTTCATTTTAGCAAATATTTTTCCCAGTAGTACGCAGTTCGCGCGCAAAATTCATACTATTGTGAATTGCTCTTCAAAATGTCTCCACTAAATTTTGCCAGGAAAAAGAATGATACAAGCATTTTGGGGGACAAATTTTGACAGCCGAAAGTGATTTTTGTCAATAATGGTTTTATGTAAAAGGTGCTAATGCTTGTCTTGAAAGCATCAAGAGGAGATTCCAAAAAGGTATGAACGACTTTTGTAAGACAACGCGTTCCAGAGATACACTAAAAAACACAGTAAATTAGATTTCATCTCTCCAACTTCAAACTTTTGCGCGAGATTTGGAAAAGTTTTGTCGAGATTAAAATTGTAGAGATAAAATTTGTCTTGTCTCGATCTGCGTACTAGGCTTCATAACAGAAAATCTATAGCAGAATAACAAATGTGGCAGAATAGGCCTAATTGGTCGAGAGGTGAAGAAATGTTGAGGGATTGAATTAAGTTCTAGCCAGCAATGGAAATTAATAAAATCGAGATTTCAGTACTCAAAGTCTCCAATGTAAACACGATGTCGTAAGTACCCAATATTAACAATGTAAACATGGTGTTAAATGCAATCGTCGGTAAGGTAGATTGCTACACGGAACGTGTAACCGGAACGTGTAACCGGAACGTGTAACCGTAACGGGTTACACGGGACGTAAAAGTTTTACACACGTTTTCAATTCACTCTACCGCCGGGAAAGATGTTTACACATCAAAAACTTTTTAATCACAAACTCCCTAAAAGGAACTAAATTTTTTTTAATATAAAAAAATAACTGCTAGTTCTCGTTAAATTTCAAATCCTAATGAAAATTCACTACCATCTTCAAGGCACTCCTTTACGCTGATGTCAAATTTTCGTTTCGAACTGTACTGTACAGATAAGTATCTTTCAATATCAAACGCACGAAATTGACGAAATGATAGATTTTGCATACTGCGTTCGAGCTAAATTTTGACAGTTTGCGTTCTTCACTTTACTTTGAGAACATGAAAATCAAAATGGAGAAATATTTGGGATCAAAAGATTTATCACAACCAAAGAGAAGAATCCATTTATTTGATTGAATTCACTTGAAAACAAATTTTCTTTGGAATGATTGAATGAACATTTTTTATCATTGTTCTCTGTTTTGTATTCTTTGACATATTCTCGACACAAAAATCTTAATTCTAAATTTAGTTAGAATTTTTGAGAAAATGTAGGGACCTAAAATTTAGAGCTATCTACGCAAAAGCCCGCCCAAACTTTCTTATTTAATCTTGTGAATAGAATGTGTGTCAATATATCTGTTTTATTTTACCTATCTCTAGAGTTTGTGGAAAAAATAAAAAAAAAAAATATTCTTAATTTAATTAATCGTTAATACACCGGCCATGAACTTTGCCACTGAATGTGAAAAACAATATCATTCATTCAGGAAGATTCGTAGCATGCGATTCTTTTGAGGTAGTTTTTAACTACTTTTTCGCACATTTCGGGCGGTATCTCGGCCATAACTAGATAAATGTTGGTTTTTAATGCATCTAGAGTTCGAGGATTATTCGCGTAAGCACGGTCTTTTGTGTAGAAAAAAAATATAACGATTTTTAATCGCATGATCTTGGTGGCCAATTTAGGCTAGGACCGCACTTGCGATTTTTCGTCGAGGCAATTAAAAAGTCGTAGTCGCTAAAAATTATTGTCATGCACGCACTTGCGATTTTTTTTGCCGCGCGATTATTTAATAGCGAAAAATAAAACAGACTACTTTTTATGTGAGTGGACGCATTTGCTACAAATAAGTAGCGAAAGAAAAATCGCTTGAAAAGTAGTGTTTCATTTCTATAATCGCTACGATTTTTAAGTCGCATGTGCGTGCATTCACATTTAAGGCCATGTGTCTTACTTTTTGCGACTAAAAAATAGTGGATTAAAAATCGCAAGTGCGTGCATGCCAATTTCTCTTTGCGATTACGATTTTCAAGTCGTAGTAATTTAAATCGCAAGGTGGGCATATCCATTTGAGTACACATGTTTCATTTAAGTTTACGACAATTGCATCGCAAGAAAAATGAAACAAATTGCGACTTTTAAATCGTCATGATTTGTTGGTAGCAATTGCGTTCATTCTCATTTAAATTTATGTGTTCTATTTTTGCGACTAAAAAATCGTGCGATTGAAATCGCAAGTTCGGTCCTAGCTTTACGTCGCTATAACGTGAAATTACGTGGCCAGGGAATTTCTTACGCAATAAAGCCATAATTGGTCATATTGTGTGGCTTGTTGCCCTATTTTGATGGAACCACATATTGTCCAAGTAATGATCTTTTATCGCCGCCGGCCAAAAAAAAAATCGGTTATCATTCATTCATATTGCTCACAATTGACTGTTACCCTCTGTCCATTGGCATCTTAGAAGAAATAGGGACCAATGACACTTTTCGACCATAGCACAAAGTACACTAAACAGTCACTTTGTCTGGATGGATGCAACGGCAGCTCTTCGATTACTTTTGGGTTTTCTGAGTTCCATATGTGGCAATTTAGTTTGTTTACATACCCACCGAGTGAGAAATATCCTCATCGCTGAAAAAAGTATTGCTCGAAAACTCAGTGTTTATTGTCTGTTGTTCCAACACCCAAGAAGCGTATCTATGGCGTTGTGAAGGGTCAACAGGCTTTGATTGTTTTGTAATTGGAACTTTACAAGAATGGAAATGCAAATCCAAATGCAAAATACGCCATAGTGAGGTGTATGACACGTTCAATTGCTGCGAACGCCGGTAACCTGATAAATTCGGATCATCGCAACGTGCATTACGATGATGCACAGGCCTTACGCCTTCAGTAACGCTTCCACTCTCTTCAAATTTCTTCACAATTTTACCGATCGTTTGCGTAATCGGTCGATTATGACGATCATAATCGTCGCGTAGTACGCGAAAAGTGGCCACGTTTAAATCACCACTTTTGTAGTAAGTTTTAATAATTTTACACGTTGTTCGATTAATAATTACCGTAAATGGCAAACATATAATTATTATGACACTTCAAGTGACAACTGAGTTTGACAGGTGTTAAATTCCATTGCTACCAACTTGAAACCACGAAATACATAACTAACTCGTCTGTTAATAAGCCATTCAATAAATTTATCTATTTAAACTTAACACAAAAACATTAAACTCAAACGCAAATATATTTAACCCAAACACAAATGAATTTAAACTTAAAGCAAATCAATTTAAACTATGTATTAACAATTAAAATTGATTTGCTAATAGTTTAAATCGATTTGACTTTGGGTTAAATAAATTAGCGTTTGGGTTAAATTCGTTTATGTTGGAGTTATATATATTTGCATTTCGGATTTTATATATTTTTAATTTAATTCGCAAACGGTTTATATAAATAAGCTATACAAATTCCATAAAATTCAAAGTCAATAGGCAATTAATAAAGAAGAAACATATCTGGAAGAAACACGTCTCGAACATAAACAAATTACTAAATCTTAGAAACAAGTTTGTTTTTTAATCATTTCTTGAATTCAATGGCGCAAAATTTTACACAGCCTATTATTAAGGTATTAGTATGATACTACTTAACAATTTGCTAACTTTATAGTAGTTTACTAACTCATTCTTAATTTTAAAAATTTTCTAACAAGTATCGTATCGTAGAATTTTCTTAATAAATTGCTTTTGAACACACCTAAAACAATGACATTTCGTGTAAAAGAGTAAGTACGCGAACCTTTTTTGATGTTTGATGTCAAAGAGTCATATGAAGTTAGCACGATACTAAAAATATAAAGTAGGTATGCGATGATTTTCACTTTAATAAAAGGGTAGAGAAAGAATGATGCTATATTCGATTAAAATTTGCAAATTCGTTTTTTTAACCTAGTACCATACTAAAACAGCTTTAGCATCGTACTAATTCAATTAAAATTTTGCGCCAATATTTTTAATGCATTTGCCAGGCGCTAATTTGATAATAAACAATAAAAACGAAATATTAAGGCACTTACCTTATTTTCGTTCCAATATAACTAAAAAAAGTTAGTAAACGGAGTTATCTTAAACTATATAAAAGTTTGGCGAGAAAAAGTTCAATCAATATCAAAATACACTTTAATATTCAAATAAAATATTACATTTACATGAGATGGCGGGAAAAATCAGATTTTTAAAATAACTGAGTAGGTTATACCAAACCATAGCCTCAGTTTCTTTACAAGTACTCACAATACGAGACTTTCAGAGTAGTGATGAATTAAATAGTTGAGAGTTCGGATTACACAAACAATTAATTCCGATCGGTTCCACTGGATAATCAGTGTCAAAATTAGAAATAGGAACATTTCTGCTCGAAAAAGCTCACCCTCCCGTAGGCAATATTAATGGCTTAATACTGAACATTAGTGATGTAGAAGTAGCTATTAAAGTAGATTTTATTTACTTTGCTGCGTAGTGCAAAAATGTGCCACTCTGCTATGTTAGGCCCAAAAAGTCTCCACAATTTGAACATTTATTTTGAATGAAATAAAACTGGCTTCTAATATTATTAAAACAAAAAATCATTATAACAACACTTGTACAAATAATTGCGAGTCTCTGTTTTACTTTGAAATAAGAAGATATTGAACTATAAAAAGGGAAGTATTCTTAGAAGTGTTATTTAAAGAATACCTATACCTATTACCTAGAGAACTGACAGTGGTAACCGGTGGCTAAAACATTAGCAAACTTCATTTGTGAAGAACTAGTGATAACTCTCAAAAAGGAACAGGGCCTTAATAAGATCATTGAATAATAAAAATGAAATAAGTTCCTTATAACTTAAAGTATTGAAGAAAAAAAGTGAGTTTAAACTTTTTCTATGAAGATTCTGAAAACTGATTTTTCAAACACTATCCATCAAATTAAAGCAGTAAATCGAGCCCTAGTAAAAAAGTTATGCCAATACCATAACTAAATGTATTGGTGAAATGCTGGGACCTAGAACAGCAGAGGCAATAGCAGGACCAAATACACAGAGAATCATCACAACAAAGGGCTGTCCGCAGGGAGGAGTACTGTCACCCTTACTATTGAGTCTAGTATCGGATGAACTGCTAGAAAATCTAGCTAATGATATCGTTATTAGAACTCTAGAGAAGTGTGAAGAAAATCTTTGGGATATCATCCAGAGAGGACTAACTATTACAAGAAAATTGTGTCTTTCTGTAGGATTATCAATCAACCCTACAAAAACGACTTTAATTCCGTTTACCAAGAAAAGACTTCTGCCAGACATAAAACTTATTCTGTTAGCTGGCGAAAAAATAATAACAGAGAAAGAAATAAAATATTTAGAAATAATGCTAGATAGTAAACTCCTTTAGAATAAACACGTAGAATATACCGTCGCGAAAGCAACAAAACAACAGAAGAGACTGGTTCTTAAATTTTAAGGCCTTCTATACCAATGGGACAATCCTCTAACATTTTCTAGGCGGAAGTCAATGTCATAGCGGAAGTTGCAGGTCGAAATCTCGCAAAAACATTGCCAATATGTCAGATAGCCAATCACTCAAAATACTAAACTCATACGCCATAACGTCTAAGTTGGTGTGGGAATGTGTAGGCTGGCTAAACGAACTTGGCAAATGAAGAGGTAGACTCCTAGCAAAAATAGACGCAATGCCTCCTCTAATGGGACCAGATCCCTACTGCGGAATAGGAGAAAACAGTATTAAAATCGAAATCAAAATATAGGAGGAGGCCAAAAAACCCAAAAACTGGAAAGAATTCCAAAAACCGTGCCAGGGCCAAACTACTTCTTGGGAACTATAACCAAGATCGTTTCATGAACTATTTCAGCTTAAGTAGGAAAAATCTACGAATAGAAGCGGAACTCCTTACGTGACACTGTAAACAAAAGAAAACACTTGAGTATTCTTGGTCCTACATGTAGATACGAAACACTAATGTATCAAAGAAAAACAATATTTGAGTCCCTACCAGGTAGAAGAGAGTGATTTGTCCTCTCTGAAGGTAACCCGAAATAATCAACTCATCAAAGGGTTAAATTTAGAGGAAGAGCTGTAGGGTCAGCTACTCAACTAGATCTAGATGGGGTACAATAGATCTTTAGTTCGTAGTGCAACCCCTTGCCTCTAAATAATAATTTATTCATTCATCCATCAAAACAGCTTAAATCAAAAAGAAAATAAGGGAATTAATGAGCTAAGCAGGATATTGTAAATATTGACGCGGTTTTTATATTTTTAATGTTTAATGATTCATTTGTTTTGTGCGATTAAAAAGGTTTTTTTTTTAATTTTTCCTTTTGGCAAAATTATTTTTGGTAAGTCAAAACTGTGTTAAAATAAAAAAATAAATTAGTATTAATAGATAGCTAAATGTGTTTGGAATCACTTTTATGACAAAATGGTTAAAACGGACAGAGTCTAGCATCGAAATTGAGAGCTTAAATATTTCAAGACATAATATCAACTTACTTAATACCAGGACATTCAAAATCTACTCCAACGGACAGAATAAGAAAAATGTCTGCAAGGGAAGACAAGATTCTTTTAAGGGAATTCATAAAAGACCCTGTCCTTATCCCTGAAAGTCTTGAATCAATATTAAAATCGCTAAACAAAAATTGCCTTTAGCGACAGAACAATTCGAAGGCTAACAAAAGAACACAGCTTGAAAATACTTATACCGTCCAGAAAATATCATATAAGACACCAAAAAACAAAAACGGAGAGACTCCAAATTGGTAAAAAATGTTTAAGAAAGACGCTAAGCTTCTAGGCAAGAGTCTTGTGGAGTAATGAGAGTTGTTTTAAATTTAATGACTCAAAAAATAAGTAAACAGCTTTTAAGAATAAGGTAGCTTTTAAGTATAAGGTAGTTTTACAAACCGTAAGTCATCGTAGTTGTAAGGTCATATTCTGAGATTGGATTTGTTCAACTGGTAAAGGTGTCTTAGTTCCAATAGATGGAGAAATGATCCATGTAAAAAAGATCACCCCGAGATTTTGATGAAACTGGACATTAATAATGTAGAACACGAAAAAGTAGGTCCCGCAACTCCTACTTCCTCCCTGTAAGTCTGATTATCTTTACCTTTACTCAAATCTTAGGCTGCTGAAACACTTTTCTTTAAACTTCCATGATTGGTCAATATGAAAAATCATGTTCACTTGAAAACAGCCTAAACGATTTTGATGAGAAATGTTTAAAATATAAAATATAAATTGTTTTCCATAGACTTTTTAGAAATATAGCTTTTGTATAACTGAAGTTCAAATTGAAAATGTTTCCAAAAAAGAAAGGTTCCAAATTTGATAGATAAGAAACTATATTTTCAGAGTTTCTCTCTTTAGCCGAACTATACGAATGTGGAATGCTTTATCCGACTCGATATCGCCTTGCCATTACGATATTCGGAAATTAAAACAAACTTTTTCAACTTTCATCAACCAACAGGGCTAGGAACTTGAAATTTGGCACAAATCCTACTGATACCAATGTTAATACATGGCTAAAGTGCCTAATGGCCACGCCCATTTCTAGGGTTACCACCCATACAGATTTCACTTGTTTACGAAAATTCTCAAAAACGGCTCAAACGATTTCAATAAGTGATTGTAATACAACTTCAAGGCAAGTTATAAAAACAGCCAAATCTACCTAGTTCAATTCATAAAAGGCTTGCTTATTTTATGACCAATAATATTGACCAATAATGTCTTTTTCTTGAAAGTGACGTCACCAACGCAAATGTAAACAACACGCAGGGAAGAAAATTGTAGCAAGAATTTTTTACACATTCTGAAGAAGACAAAACTATTATAACTAACGAATTAATGTATACACATCCCTAACTAAACATCTTATTACTTACTTGTTACTAAAATAAGTATTATACTAAGCTAATCTCGATATCAAATAAAATATGTATCCACACTTC
>OZ007556.1:62436478-62576872 GCA_963931855.1 Philhelius festivus
ATCATTATTTTTTTTCGTCGGCGTTGGTCCTTTGAAAGTTTATTATAATGTGTATAGAGCAAGTGTAGTGTGGGTGGATGAAGAAGAAATTCATCGCTTGTCGCGGATTGAAGATAAGACTCGAATCCTTCCTACTATACGGCATAATGTATACTCATAATCTCAACTCTATACAAAGAGCTGGGGAAAATTGAATAAAAGACACTCTTGTTAAGGGTGCGGTTCAAAGAGGTTTTCATGTTATTGGTTTTCGTTCGCATCGGGTCTTTTCCTATTTATTATTGATATTTTATCTACCCATTAGTATTTGATTGGAAATAGTATTATTCGAAAGAGGTATACTTAATATGATGGCATCACCATGCATATGGTGTAAAAGCCATTTTTATGCTAAGTGCGACCTAAAAATTCTGAATCTTAATTTGCAGCTAAAACTTATGTCCCTCCAATAAAAAATAATAATGGTGATTTTGAGAAAAAGAAATCTTAGTATTCATAAAATGTATGTATGTATATTTTTACTACTCCGAGAGAGCAAATTTTCATTTCGTCTTGACAAAATTGAATTGTCATAAATAAATTACTGAAAAGTTCATCCTAAATAAGTCGTTGTGTCCGGGGAGTTATTATGATAAAACAAGGAAATCATAGCCTGTGTGAATTATTAAAAATATTAATTAATAGGTATAGGGAAAGTTTTGAATTTATTAACAACAAAGGTTTTATTAAGCAAACATAAGATTACAATGGAAGGGAACTCGAAAAACTGGAGCCTAACCTCATTTCTTCTATCTGTTCGAATGTCTGTGCTTCGAAGTGATTTATGATTTCTTTTACTCTGAATTGAAACAAATATTACTTAATTGACTAGAAAATTACTGGTCAAGTGCTTGAAGTACTTAAAGTACTGCTCAAGTTCCTATGTTGCTGATACTACGAACTTGGACACCAATACTTCAAAAATACTGGTTCTTACCTATTTTTTAGTGCCAGTAGCTACTGCTTGTACTAAGAGACTGAAGTTCTGAAATAGTTTAGTACTTTGCAGGTCTGCATGAAACTTACAAACTTACACGATTTCAATAACATTAAGTCAAATGTCACTTTTTTTTTAAACATTGTATTTTTTTTTTTATAATTCACACCATTCTACTTTAGAACTTAAGGATAGCTAGATCTATGGGGAAATTAGAGAGGGCCCATCAGCAACAACATTGAGGTGACAAAAACAGCAGACAAAGTGGAAATTTTTGTGAATTTTAGCCCATCAACGGACTCTGTGTTCCTCGAAGAAATCAGGACATCCGTCCAGTTGACTTTACAGCCAAATTTGGAAGGAGTGGAGTTTGACGACCATCTTTCAGCTAGTTGCCCAACAGACAACCCTCAACTATGCCAACCAGAGGAAATTGCGGAAATTATCATCAATTCCAAGCCAAAGAAGTCAGCAGGGCCGGATGGAGTCTCCAACTACGTCATCAAAAGGCTTAGACATACAGTGATGATACTACTCACAATCATCATAAATACGAGTAACTGCGTCAACAACTGCTACTTCCCTCATAAGTGGAAAACGGAAAAAATCGTGGCAATCCCGAAGAAAGACGCTAATAACCTGGTTTATAACTATAGGCCTACATCCCTCCTCAACAATATCAGCAAAATTATGGAAGAAGTCATACTAAGGAGGCTCAAGAAGTACTGCCATGAAAACAACATCATCCCAGACATGTGGTTTGGCTTTCGGGAAGGGCATTTAACACTGCATAAGTTACTAAAATTCCAGTCTGACGTCTCCTCAGCACTCAACAGCTATCGTGCCACCACCGTAGGATGCTTTCTGGATGTCGAGAAAGCATTCGACAGCGTATGGATAGAAGCCCTTATCCATAAGCTTCGAGTACTTGGATTACCTTCGCCACTAATAAAAATATTATTTTCTTTCTCTCTTTCAGAAAATTCTCCGTTCAACTGGACAGCCATCCATCCAAGCCGAAGTCGCCCAAGGATCGAAGCTGGGTCCCTTCCTAAACAGCCTGATGATGTCTGATCAACCCGTGCCAACGGATTGCGAGAACCTGCTTTTTGCTGACGACTCACTGACCTACGCCTCATAGATAGCGCCAACAATTTATTGCAGCTCGGAGAGTAGAAGCCCAGGTCTCCAGACACTACGAGTACGTTGGCAAATCTGAGCTTGTGCATTTCAGAGGACCCGCCACCAATGGTAGCCGCTGTCGTTCTGCAGCCACTTGCAGAAATCTGACTTTGAAGCTCCCCGATGAGTCGACAATAGCAGCCAAAAGAAATGTTAGATATCTCGGATTCCACTTCAACGAGCTGTGCAAATTCAATCCTCACAGGTATTAAGGAAGGCCAACTTCACGTTTCATCGCTTGCACCCATTGCTAGCCAGAAGAACCGGACTAAACCAGCCAGTGAAACTACTTATATACAAGCAGCTAATCAGACCAATGGTACACCATTTCGAAGATAGCAATGCAGAAGCTCTAACTTTTCGCAAGGAAAATTCTGAGGATAAGCAAAGGACTAACCTTCGATCGACAGCGACAGAAGCACTACAGCAACGAAAGAATCTACGAAGAAGCCAAGATCAAGCCACTAGACCAGTTTCTCGTGCAATTGGCAGAGAAGCTTATTCATAACACCGCCAACCACCCTAACCCGCTGATGAGAAAGATGACCACCCAGGAACGACATTCAGAGCCTAAATACCTTAGTGCTTTGGATATGATAGAAAGGATCCCAACCGACAACGAAATCTCCTAAATCCTACTAAAAAACCGTACCACTGATGAGTATTCCTAAACGAGCTCAATTAATTGAGAGGATCAATGCTACTGGCTACTTTGAGTGAGCATTGCTTGTGAAAGTGTGAAAGAAGCGATAAAACAGGGGCCTGCAATAATTCGTTGGTGCGCAAGAGATGGGATTGATTCCATAATAGCTCTGTTTCCTACCAGTTTTAACGCCTTGTTATGAAATCTATCGGAAAGATGGAGACAATTTTGGGCTGCACCTGCCCAAAGAAGTGAGTTATATTCGAGTTTTGGACGTATAAACGGCTTATAATTTGTAGCCAGATCAGGAGGGCTGAAAAATTTCTTACGTCGATATATAAATCTCAAGTATTTTCAAGAATATGGGAGAACTTTTTGGCTTCTTCGATTGAAGTGTCATTCAAGGATAATATAAGGTGTACAATTTACTTCAACGACAAAAGACAGCATTGAGTTTTTAAAGCATTAACTTCACACGATTTTGTATAACCCAACTGATAATGCTGTAAAGATCAGAGTTTAATGGAAGTTAAGGAAAATGTCATGTTATTCTAACATAAGATTCTAATAATAATGTTATTGGCAAGGTTTTATAATAACAACAGGATTTGTTGTTACCAAGCTTGCTTTTTCTGAGATTTCAATTTATTAACACTGTTGAGTTAAGATTTCATATTATTTATATAACAATTGCTTACCGAAGTAACTTAACCTGGTACAAAGTAAGGTTAACAATGTGTGGTGTTCATTTAAACAGACCCTCTTTGGTAAAAAGGTTAGTGCGTTGGGGTGTCATGTCACAGGTTTGGGTTATATTTTAAGCTTCTTCTACATCTGATCAAAATATGTTTTTTTTTTCAGGCTTCTTGAAAAAAAGTGACAAATCCTCAAAGAGTATCTCTTTTCATAAAAACTGGTTATCTTATCGTATTGCAGAAACCTTGCAGCGGTTTTCTTAAGTTTAGGGCTAGACATATGGTCTAACTTTAAACATAGGAAATGCTGTGTTTAAATAGTTATTATCGGAGTCAAATGTCAAATTTGATTGATGCAAAAAAGTTCCAGAGACTCTTAGAGCACTTTGCATTGCAGCATTTCTTTTTTTGTTCATTTAAAAATTATTATAGATTGGTTTGAGCTTCTTGTTTGTTTTTTTTTTTTTTGTTCAATAATTTTGATTTTTCGACATGCAATATCAAAATATACCACATAAAATCTAACATGATGGGTGGGTAATAGATATCCTAAACCTAGTGTTTTTCAACTCTCAACCATTACATTTTGTTCAATCTACAATTTTCTGTCGATTCCAAACGGCAAATAAGCAGCACTTCTCATGACAACAGATACTCTTGGAGGATTTGTCAATTCCTCGCAATATGTAGGTAGTACGCCACTGAAAAAACCTTTTTTTTTCAGCGGCTGAGAATCGAACCCCTGCAAGACAGTCCAAAGCACCAACCATTATGCCAAGGCGTACGACACAAAATTTGCACTTTCTTTGACTTGTCATTATTTCATTATTTGATTGATTGATTGAATTAGAACACAGCCTCAACCTGGTGTTCTACTAAAAACAGCTGGGAAACTGACTATGAACAGTAATCGCAACTTTAGTAATTCTCTATGAATACGCCCCAATACCTTTAAATCTTTGCTAAGTTATAGCTTTGAAGTGCTTATTACAAGAACATTATTTCTTCAACATAAGCATACATTCGGTATGTATGCCCATATTTTATGGACTGATCATATATCCGACGACACGTGGCCAAAAACGCAACGAAATGCTTAGGTTTTTTTTTTTAAGGTGCATGATCTTTAAAAGGCATATACCCTCATTACTCTTTTGTACCTTTTCAATAGAATTCAGAACAGACCTCTAAATCTTATAGGAGTCACATCCATTACAGGAACTTTTGTTTCCCTTGAACACCGTCGTCATAACATCTCCTGTCTTTCATTGCGTTATCGTTTTTTCTATTAACAATGCTCAACAGTTGCATACCTCTCCTCATATTTCGGCGTAATACTCGTCTAGCTGGGATGAATCATCAATTTACCCTTGAGCGTAACTTTGGACGTATTTGTCAAGTATTGAGGTTATTTTTTTAGCCGCACTATACTACAATGTGGAACTTTTCTTCTCCATTTCCCCCCTCATTGTGATCAAAAGCTATCAAGACCAATGTGCATCTACATCTCCTATTAAAAACTCTGCATTTTTCCTAGATACTCGCTTTATATTAGACCCCAAATTTATAAAGTTAGTTACAATCCATTGAGTGGGTGCAAATTATTAAAAAAAAATCACGCTAAAATCGATAGTTTCAGAGATTTTATCATATTTTTCTTTGTGGAAGGAAAAATCATCTAAGACCATCGCAAGATATCGTCGAATCTGGAGAAATAAATAGCTCTCTTTCTTTTTACATTAAATTAAAGAGAATCAGGACGTAGTGACTTACAACTCTCAACCATACCTGCGTGCGTGTCATTAGGACCGGCCATTTCGGCCAATTTCAAACGGTAGCACTTTTCATGACAAGAGATACTCTTAGAAGATTTGTCAATTCCTCACAAGAAGCGGTATACCACCGGAAAGTTTTTTTTTTTTGCAGCGGCTGACAATCGAACTCCAGACCTTCTGCATGACAGTCCAACGCACCAACTATTATGCCAAGAGTTAGTTCTTTTTCAGATATGAAAAAATAAGCCCTCATAATTTTTGTTTATGAATATATTTTGTAATTCCCTTTCTATAGCCTCAGAATTAAGTAAGAAAAAAAAAGAAATCAAAAAGACATAAGGGCAAGGTAAGCCTATTATCGTGAAGATAAAAATCAGAGAAACGAAATCTCAGAGAGCAAAAAAAAAAAAAAAACACACACATGAAATCACTCGTGCTGTCGCAAAAACGAGGTATAAAAAGTATGTACATATTCAAATCATTTTCTCCCAATTTCTTCTTTGAGGCAAAAATAAGACCAATTTACTCATATTCGAATAAATTGTACTTGAAAGGCCCCAAAGGCATATTTGGTTAGCTGAGTTTTTGAACTCGAAATATTGAATTGGCGTTGGAAAAAAAAAACAAGAAATACAAAGTTTTAAACTCAATTAGGCTGTCTCATGGAAACAATTTAAAAGTGAATCCTAAAAAAGCTGCTGAGAAAAGTGGTAACTAACCATCAGCACCCTATATGATTTTCTTAGGTCCTATAAGACTAATAGTTACATCAACAGTAGTTTCATGATGGGAAAATCCCTCAAGCAAAATAAACTTATGTTGAAATTTTTCATAATTTAAGTTAGATAGCGCAGCTAAGTCTTATCTCAAATAACTATAAAAATAGATTTGAGGAACAACAGCTTAAAGAGAAACTCAAACTAGTGACCTACAAAACTCAACCATTCCCATGTGCCTCTTATTCTTCAGCAAGGCTATCATGAAAACTACATACTATTAATAACAAGAGGTAAGAGGATTTGTCACTTCTTCGTAAGTGGTAATACCTCTGAAAAAATTGTTTTTTTTTTTCCCAAACGAACTCTCTTCAGAAGAGCTGTGTAAATCCGTCATTTCAAATGATCGAATCGTTCAACAATGGATTACGAAAATGATTCAATCATTTCAATCGATCGATCATTCGATCATTTTCATTTCACTCAAATGATTCAGTAGGGTTCCGATTCAATTTTCATTTCGATTTCGATGATAAGATTGACTTGAGGCTTTCATAGTTCTCACAAAATACTCTATATTGTAAGCAATAAATTGCCAAATAACATCGAATGATGGCTACTATGTCTATGGATTAAAAAGCGTCAGCTAATTCAAGAAAAAGAGATTTTATTTGTTGCTCTGAAAAAGAGCAATTTAGGGCCTTCGGGTGATATTTGGAACTAAATACTCTACGTACGTCATAATTCAATTCGTCATCTATTTGTCAAGTCATAAACTGTCAAATTCCATCAAAGGATGGCTACGATGCCGATGGATTAAGAAACGTCTAAAAATGCAAAAAAAAAGAGATTTTATTTGTTGCACCGGAAAAGAGCATTTTTAGGGCCTTCGGGTGATATTTGGGACCAAATTCTCTATGTACGTCATAACTGAATTTGTCATCTGTTGTCAAGTCATAAACTGTCAAATTCCATCAAAGGATCGGTACGATGTCGATGGATTACTAAACGTCCAAAATGTCAAAAATAGAGATTTTTGTATTGCTCCGGGAAAGAGTAATTTTAGAACTAATAGTTACTGAAAATAGTAACTGAATGACAGGTACTATCGAATAAATTAACTTTTAACTACTATCGCATTATGTAAGTCGATAGATTTTATTCGATAATTCCCATTACTAGTGAATATTCAACGAGCTATGTACATGCTGGGTTCAATTCCCACAGTAAACACACCGGATCCTGATACCTCAAATAACACTATTTCAACCCAACAATAATTGTTTTTGCGGTCTACAACATCAACAACCAACTCGACGAATTCAACCCGGAAATTCCAGTCCACCGTCGGTCGTTTGGCGTTCATAATCCACATTGATTGAATCGGAATAAATGGAATCGAGTAAATCATGGTTAATCGAGTTAACTGATATCGAAAATCGAGACTCATTGAAATGATTCAGATTGAAATAGAAAATCGAGAATCGAGAATCATCTAAATGATTAAGATCGATTAAAATGAAAATTTGTGATTTCGATAAAATCAATACTTTTCGATGATCGGATCAAAAAAATCGAATCGATCCTGATTATACTCTGTCAACAAAAATTGTCAGTACAGGCCTTATGGGAGAGCTTTTTCTAAAGCAGTGGCGCCTGATGCACCCTCACTAGGAAAAATGTCACTAAAAAAAGAGCAAGCCACTGACTTTTCCAAAGAAATCGTTGTTGTAATTCTTTGCAAAAAGTTGTACACCCCAACACGACCGTCGTATCCCACTGCTGATGAGATACTGTCAAGATCAAGAGTGTCAAGTGTCACTCAATACGATCGTGCGCTCTTTATCTACATCAAAACAGAGTTACCATTATCATTCTCAATTGCAAGTAAGGAGCTTTTTCAGTGGTTTTTACTAAAGAGCTTTTGGGATTTGAAGCTTTTGAGAACACATTTTAAGATGATAAGTATGTTGAGTGTTGTCGTATTGCTTTTCAACTTAAAAAAAAAAACGCGCACATTATCTTACCGCTTGGTGTTGTGGGAAAAGGTAAATTGAATATTGTTTTCAGTCGTTTTGAATCAGCAGACGGTAGCCCTACGCGTTTTTTACTCTCATTTGCGGCGATTTATAATGTAAACTACGGAATCCCTGTGAGAGCTTTAAAAGGCGACATACTTATGCATGGCAATGCAACAGTGGCGTGGCGTCCATATAACACGATTCCTATCGTCTTCCCTTTTAGAAAATCCACAAATAACACTATCTACCAAAAAAACATCGAATAAGTTTAAGTTATCCATTCTGCCTCTCGTTTGTACGAGTATCATATACTTTATCCAAACACATTCCACAATCCACAACCAACATTAATCAAGAGAGTCACAAAAATACTCTGACGTAAACTTTTCAATCACCGTCTTATTTATTTGTTTTATATCCCTTTCTTCCCCAAGCATTGTGTTTCGGATCCTCTTTGTTCAACCTCCACGAAAAATAAGACGCTACATTCCGTCTTATAAAATTTTCGATGTATACCAGTAGGAGTTGGAATTATTTGTATTTTATTCTCCCTTTAGCAATTAGCATTGCATTTCAGTAGGAAGATAATACATTGCAGGAGTTCAGGTGCTCGCCTTTTTTCAAGCTTGTGTAAGAAATAAGACGGTGTTCTTCGACTTATTTGTTTTTTTTTTTTTTCTTTAATACATACATATGTCATATATGTAAATATAAATATGGCATGTGGGTATTGTTGATTCTTGATTGTGAATTTGATGTTGATTTGCATGCTAAGCTAATGTAAAATGCTTTCATTTTTCTCTCTCGTGATAGTTTATAATATACACGATTGATATTTTTGCAAATTTACTGTGATAATTTTGAATTATGAAATAAATCATGGTAGAATATATGGCAATTTGTCAGCAGTGTAAATTTAGCATATCGCTGAAGAACACTTCTGGTCAAATAAAATGCATTTGTTTTTTTTTTTTAATAGGAATTTAAATTTGGATTCAACTGGCATTCAATAAAAGACTGTGTTGCATAGGTTCAATAACTTCAAATATATTGAAAAGCCAATTTGAACTTAATTAAAAATAGTGAAAAGTTAGATGTTAAAGTGAAGATTTAATTCCTTTTATTATCCACTATATTGATAAAAAAAAAATTGGCTTCTTAATTTAAGTGCAGTTCTAGATTTTGTTTTTTGTCTTTGATAAATGTAGATTGCTGTTTAACAGATTACCTATCGGAGAAACCAAAGAATTTTAGTAAGGATAGTTGATAGTTTATATTTTATCCTTTTTTCCTTTACACACCAGGGATTTCGATCCCAGATCGAAATTTTTTGTTTAGTGTGCGTGTTTCATGAATACATGTAAATCCCTCTTGATACATAGTATCGCGGCTGTTATTAAATCTGAAACTAAAACAGAAATCATAGAAGCCCGGTTCGTGTCGATTATGATCGACGAAACATCAGATTTAAGTCATAGGGGACAACTGAGTGCCATATTTCGGTTCTTGTCAAAGAATGGAATACAAGAAAGATATCTTGTATTTTTTGACGTTAGGGCGAGTCTTAATGCAGATGAGTTGTGTTCTTGACACATATGATTGCAAGGAAAAATTAATAGAAAATTCCTAGGAAGGTGCCGCAGTTATGTCCGACGAAAGGGGTGGTGTCTAAAAGGAGGTCCTTTTTTCTTATGTTTCAAGCTCATTATTTATTGAAATATTAATGTCTTGAAGTATACAAAATATAGCTACACATTTTTTGCTAAGTCAATGTGGAATGCATTTGTAGATACCATATCACTACTAGAAATGTTGTTTTTAAGGTTCTAAGATATTTTATTTTCATTTTTACAGGTGACAAAATCTTATAACGTCTTCCCATTTAAAATTATCCACGCCACGCCACTGCAATGCAACCAGAATGAGAGACAAACGTCCTATCTTCCCTGTACTGACAATTTTTGTTGGACAGAGTATAGCTCTACTCATCGTTAAGTACTTATATTTTTATTCAAACTTTTTGTGATTGTCAATTGATAATAAATTGATATTTGATAAAAATTGAAAATTAAGGTACTATCACTTAATTGATTGACACTAAACAAATTATAACCAACGCAAATATTAAAGAAGATCAAGAAAATCACAAAATTACTTATGTTTAAGTGGAAAGGAAATATCGACCGAAATTCGCCTTATAAAAGAGTATTGCAACATCTTAATCGATGAGCTGACAGTCATTTATCCATTCTATCAATCGAAAACTGACACTCATAATCGGTATCATGAAGTAGAAAAGATCATGATTTTTATTCCAAAGTAGGTATTTGCATCATTATAAGAAACCAGAAATGTTTAATTTCATACCAAGTTTTGACTTATTTTAAAAATTAATATAAATATTTATAAATAAATTGTATTTCAAATTGACGTAATATATAAAATTATATTGTTTTTTCCAAAATATTCCATCAGATTTTAAGCTGGATAAATCTAAAAGTAAAAATTGAAACTTTAAAAATTTAAATTTTAAGAATTTATTTTTAATTATTAAAATGCATGCATACAAATATTTAAATCTTAATTATAATATAATTATATAAAAGCCGAAAAATAAAATAAAAAAATTATATTTTCAAAAAATTTTATTTTTCAGCTTTATTTATATAAATTTGTAAATAATATTAAAGATAAATTATATTATTATTGTTAAATATTTTAATGTATTTCCTTATAAAATATAAAAAATTAAATAAAATTCTATTGTACACATTATTATTCTCTTGTAAAAGTGTGGTATAAATTATATTTTTTTGTTAATAATTTAAATTTAATAGAACTTTTACATGTTAACACATGTTTAATGACGAAATATATCTTTTATATAAATTTTAATTCTTGGGTCATTTATTAGGTACGTACGTTTTACTCGATAAAGGGCCTTAATAATAATGAAACTCCCTCTCCCTAGATATCATCAAATATTTCATAAGCTTTTTTTTTCTTCAATACCTTATTCTAATAGATTGAAATTCGAAACGGTTTTATTATCATTACTTTTTTTTCAACAAAATATATAAGAAAAGGTATTTTCGTATTTCTTACGTGACATAAAAAAAAAGAAAAAAAATTCTTTAAGCACTCAATTAGACTATACACACATGTAATGTACCCTATTTAACGCTATTTGACGTAAATACATAATTATGTCAAATCACACAGGTATCATTATAATAATAACCCCATAACAAAACAAACATATTTCCATTTCTTAGAAACGTTAAAATATTTTTGGATCGCTTTTAATTCGGCTATTTACTTGATATCCTATTCATGTTTTGCATGTTAAGAGATCATAAAAAAAAAATAATATCATACCCTATCTCTATTCTGTTGGAATTCTTTTAAGAAACGAAGCTTTGTAGGAAAAAAAAATAAAAAAAAATATGAAAATAACCAATTTACACAAAATACCCGACATTGAAGGCCATAAAAGGTGTATCTACTTAAATCGTCCTCTTAGTGAAGGCATAAGCAATACGCTCGAGGTCAGGGGTGTATTTGTTTTGTATTATATTGTTGTCAGGCCTCATTTAAATAACTGTAACTAGATTGTCTGATATGAATTTCAGTTATATTCGATTAGACCTTAAAACCTAAGTACTTAGACACAATTTGGAAAACAGCTAAATTGAGGTGATTTAAATTCAATTGCAGATTATAAAACTAGCAAAACTGTGGTGGCATTGCTTCACAAAGTTTGCAACAGATTAAGACAAAAAAGAATAATTTGTGCATTTCTGAAGTTCAGGCTTTTTCTTCAAGTTTAATTAAAATTACTAAGTCAGACAGGTAGGAAAAAATCGAAGACTTGCTGCTGAAATGAAGCCTCCATCAATGCGAGGGTTTGAAAATTGGACCTCCAGATTGAGCCCAGCAAGCGCCCGATGTGAAATGTCAAAAAAATGTCTATAGAAAAGTATTAAAAACATCTGTGTTTTATTTAAATTTTAAGTTCCCCTTTTTTAAAAAAAAAGCATACTCAGTTGAGGGATAGGGAAAGAAAAAGTAACAAAATGACCTCGATATTTAAAATATCGTCAGCATTTCTATAAATTCAAACCAGTTTTGTAAGAAGATTGTATTAATGACAATGTCAGTGGCGAAAGTTGAAACCCTTTTAAGGCCAAGCGATTGCGAAAATACACACTCACAGGCACAATAATTATTCTCCCACCTTCGTTTTTGTCTCACTATTTTTGTTTTTCATAAGTAACAGTTATGATATGATAATGAATGCCGTTTTTGAATTGGGTACTTTTTGAGCACGAATTAAACAGTTGCTTAACAATTGCTTAACAGTTGCTTAACAGTTGCTTCATTTTCTTTTTTGTGCATGGTAAGCATATTTTAGATTCAGTTGGAATTTGACATTTTTAACTATCTAATTCATGTGTTTTTTATTCTTTAATTTTTTATTTGTGGATATTGGATACTATAAGACCTATAAAGCATTGGAAATCACAAAAAAAAATGGCTTTGGCTCTTGTGGATAGTGGGTGCAACCAACGTTGGATTGCTTCGACCTTTAACCACTATCCGGAATTCCATTAGAAGATTTCGGAAGACTGAATTTTATAATAAAAACAATATACTAAGAAATGACTTTTGTACATCTTCTGAAGCTCGTATTCTTCTCTTCGAAGTTCGAAATGTAAGTGATAGAGAACAAACAATATGAAGAAGACTGACGAAAAGAAATCTTAAACCGTGTAGTTCAGTCCAAGCCTTCGAATTAATCCTACAACATCGAAGAGCAAGGTTTTGTTTTGCCCAAGAATATGCAACCTGAACTAATGAACAGTCGAAGAACATACTCTCAGACGAGACCAGAATAGCTTTGAAATGGTCTTAAGCATGTATAGTATACAGACAACGATTGAGAGGTTTGCACAATGTGTCATAGCCGCAACAGTCGGATATCAGGGAAGCCCCACAGGGACACATCCTTCGCTTAAAAAAAGTTTGAATGCTCAGAGATACGTGGAGGAAGTTTTCCAATAACAGTTTATAGTTTTTGCGACATTTATTGGAGAAATTTGTACTCTTATGCAAGACAACACATCTTGTTAGGTATATGTCACCAGATCGATCACAGAATATCATGAAGAAGTCTGTATTCAAACTTTACCAAGGCTAGCAAGCAGCTCGAATCTGAATCCTATAGAGCACAAATAGAACAAGTATACTAGCGCCGGCTAACATAAGGGAAATCAATACAGCGTAGTAGAGGAATTGCACGCTATTTCTCAGTCAGTGATTCAAAACATGATGGATGAAGTTACAAATAGGCTACAAGAATTCATTAGATGTATATATGCTTTTTCCACCTTAACATTACTAGACAATAAACCGTACACAAAATTTTCTTATCATGAAATAATAATTTCCACCGAAATCGTTAAATATAACTGCCTGAACCCTTACTTGTGTCGATGAGTGTAGTTGTTCATCGAAAAATTTTAAGATTTTCTTAAAAAATCATGGTCTTTGGTCAAAGGTTAAGAAATATCGGTTAACTTTTGGAGAGAAGTAGACAGAAGAGTGTTTTTAAGGATATTCTTGGCCACTGAAATCAATCAAGTCCTGAAACGATTTTTTTTTATTTTTAAGGTCAAGATAAAATAAAAACACCTCTCGGAAAAAACGTTTTTTTTTCCATATTATATCATGAATATTTCGAACACTTTAAAAGATGGCTAAAATAGGGCGACACAAAAATTACTCGTGGAGCGACTTTTACCTGCTTGTGTAAAAACCATGTTAGGCTGTGGTTAGGTTAAGGTAGCTGCTGACAGGAAAAGCCAACACACTTAGACCAATATTTGTTCCGTTGTGATATCACAGGATTTCAAAAATCGCCCTTACTCGTTAAACCATTTGGAGCTAACAATGAAGCGTTTGAGACAGTGAATGTCGGAATTTCTTAGATCACTAGGATCGTTATAGAAGAAGTCTCCCAAGTGGAGTCTACGTCTAGGGCAGGACAAGAATATAGAAGGTGAGAAACTGACTCCTCTTCTTCTTCCTTCATCCATGCAGCTTATGCAAAAATCATTTGCAGGAACTCCAAGACGGGAAGCATGTCTTCCTCAGTGGCGAGGCGTCATATTGTTCAAGTCGTGCATGAACGACTAGCTTACAGGCGACATTATTTTAATTTCTATCTAATTAACCCACACCTCATACTCATACTGTTCGTTCATTCCTTATAGTTATATCTAATGTATACGTACATATTTTCCATTTTCAAACTCGTGCATTCCTTCTCTGAACTACCCAAACAAAACAAAACGAACTAGCTACCTGCTACTGTTTTGTTTTCACTCAACCGATCAGTATCTACCCAAGTCGTTCATACGATTTGGCAACGAAATGAAACCATAGAAAGCATACAAGAAAAAAAAAAAACAATTCGCTCGTTGTAGGGAGCATTTCGTGCAAATCCGTTTTGAACGAGTAGAGCTTTTTTTTTAATATATAGAATGATGGAAATGAGGAAAACGGGTAGCTAGGGCGTAGGTAAGTAAGTAGTTTATTTATTTATTTAGGTACATATTCCAATATTTAATTTTTTTATTTTTTCGAATATGAGAAATGAGACGCGCGTCGTTCATAGGGACGGTTTTAGTCCAGTCAAAGCGTCATTTGACCTTGCGCGCAGAGGCATGGTCTATTTTTTTTCATGGATCGATAGGTGCTTATGAGAAAGGCTTAAAACCAAATTTGCACCACATGACAACCTTTTTTACCAAAGTTATTGGTAAAAATGTGTTTTGTGTCATTTTTTGGTCATTTGCGAATATCTCAGCTCCACTATCTCGTACAAACAAAAATTAAACATGTATTTATTCCTAATAACATTATCTATTATGTCATAAAAAAAGCATTTGTTTAAACAAATTAAAAAAAAGTTATAGTAAGTTGAAATAATTTTTTATTGTTTAAAAATCACTTTTTCGTGATTATTAAGAAAAAAGATCATTTATTGATGAAATTTTTATTTTTTATTATATAAGTTCTTGTAATTCCCTACAATTAAAAAAAAATCAGCACTCTACGAGGAACGAAAGCCGAGTAATAAATTATTGAACATAGGTAAGTCAGTGCACTCACGCATTTTATGATTTTATGTTTTAATTAATATCTCAGCCCCAGTATGTCGCAAAGTGAAAATAAAAAAACTGTATTGCTAATAACAATATTTTCTATCAACTTGCATTTAATTTATTATGTTTGAGCAAAAACATAAACAGTTACCGTTGGTTTCAACGTTTTTTTCTTGTTTTTAATACCTTTTTTTCATAGTTATTGAGAAAAAAACTGTATTTCACGGTAACTATTTTAGTCCATTACGACTATTTTTTAGTCCATTACGACAAACGGGAGCCAAGATATTCATGATTTAAAAACTTAGGAAAGCTTACAATTTAGTATCTTAACCTTGTAGCTTGTAAGAAGCAACAAATATGTGTAAGTATGTGTGGGGTGTTTGAAGGATACCAATATATCTTGTTGCTGGCGACAACAAAATTACAAGCTACAAGGTTAATCAACACATACCTATTTATTATTGACATAAAAATAAAAAACATTATAGGTAATGTACCTTTATATAAAAAAAGACTTGTTTGACTCCTTGGCATTGCAAATAAGAATTTTGAAACTGAACGACTACATTTTTTAGGCACGCGTCGCCGCTGGTCTTCCTATTAGGCAGTGTCCAGTAAGGACACCTATAACGGAGCTAATATGCAATCCACCAATAGAAATAAGTTGTTTTGAGCGTTTAGTATCAAACAATGGCCAAATCAGTTTAGTAGACCGGCAAGTTGGGGTTCTGGTTCATCTGTGGTTAGCTTTCTTTATGGTATCATGCTTTAGCATAAGTTTATAAGTAGCTAGGAGTATACCGATGTTAGATTTGTTATCCAACAAATGTAAGATTGTTCAGTTTTTTGCAAGTTTATAATTACCTGGAATATCTCTATGCTCCGGCACACATATATGGTGAATGTTAAACTGTTTTAACATCTCCACCAGAGATTATCGACAATTTTGGGATGTTAGTGAGTTAATGGAGACAGAGTCCATTGACTTTTTGGCAGCTTGACTGTCTGAGAAAATACGTATATCAGTCGATATAACGTTTTCTTTGAGCCAAAAGAGGACTTCTTTTATTGCTAGAAGCTCTGCCTGGAACACACTACAATGACTGGAAAGAGGAAAGCAGCGGAGGGGGTTGACGGAGAGCTCCACCCATGATTAAGCAGACTGTTCGTTGGACTTTGCTGAGTTTGTCGCGGTTTGTTGCTGTTTCCAGCGCAGTCCACCATACTGTTACTCCATATGTAAAGATCGGTCTAATGACCGAGATGTATAGCCAGTGTGTAATATGGGTTTGTAGACCCCATTTTTTACCTACGACTTTTTTGAGAATAACAAGCTATATTGGCTTTGTTGATTCTCTCTTGGATATTGGGCTTCCAGCTTAATTTCTTGTTCAAAATAAGACCCAAATATTTTGCTTTGTCTGAAAATTTAAGCGGTATACCTTTGATATAGGAAGGGGCTATGTGAAAGATTTTATTTTTCTTGGTGAATAGGACAAGTTCAGTTTTGTGGTAGTTGACACCGAGTCCACATTGATCTGCCCAGGTAGTAAGCTTGTTTAAGGCATTTTGTAGGAGTTCCCTCAGAGTGTTGAGTGGAGGAGAGAGGACACCGCTTTGCGGTGTACCTCTACTGACAGTTCTTCGAGTAGCAAAACTGCCCAGTTTTGAATTGATAATCCTGCTTATCAGCATATGATTTATCAAGTTACTGATCGATTTATCCACCTTTAGAGATGACAGCGCAAATGTGATTGCGGATGTGTCGACATTTCGACATTGTTAAAAGCTCTTTCTATATCTAGGAAAGCAACTAAAGTGAACTAATTGTGATGAAGGAAATGTTCGATAATGTGAACCAGCGTATGTAGAGCGGTTTCTACAGATTTCCCTTTATTATAGGCATGTTGAGCATTGGATAGTAAAGACTTATCAATGTTTGCCCTCGAGTGAATTTCAATCAGACGTTCAAATGTTTTAAGAAGGAATGATGAAAGGCTAATAGGTCTTAGATTTTTAGGGTTAAAATGGCTAGGTTTGCCAGCTTTGGATATGAAAATAACTTTGACTTCTCTCGATGACAAAGAAAGTGAGTCAGAGTGATACAACCATTTAGGATGTTGACAAGAATGGGTATTAAGATATCGGAATTTTTCTGTAATTCCGCTGGAATTATTCCATCTGGCCCAGCAGATTTGTATGGATTGAAGCTGTGGAATTAATGGGCATTTCCATTGTTACGGATGTGACACACTGATTTTTATGATTTTTAAAATCATTCACACAATGTTCTAGATAAATAAAATAACACTTGATTAATCTATAAAGTAACTAAATCAATTTTAATAAATAAAAGATATTATTTTTTGAAGTAAAAATACACGTTAAAAATCTACACTATCAAATTAACTTACATAAATTAATTTATTGACCCTTCAAAATAATACGAAGTTTAGTTAGACGATACATTTAAGTTGCATTAGGAATATGACCTTAGAAGAGTGATGATCATTTTGTGTCAAGTATTATCTAATTCGTTTAGAAAAATATTAAGCTATATAAATATCTCAGTCCAGAAAAAATGATAAACAAATCGTTCAATATTTTAGTTTAAAATTGTTACGAATATGACAAATAAATTTTACTAAATAGAAAAAAGAAAATTTTATTGGGAAATAACACAAAGTGTGAAATAATTCTTCTTCTTTAAAAAGTAGGTTTTCCTATTAAGAAGCTAAATAACTTCTGATTTCAATGTAAATTTGATTCCTCTTTTACTAAAGTGAAATAGAAGATGAAAAAAATCCCATATGGACGACATTTCAAGGAAAAAAATATCCCTTTAACGTTAATTTCCGGTAGGCAGGTAGAAATGGCGGCCACTTGCTGTCAGGCCCTATGACCCAATTAGGGCTGAAGTGAAGTAATCCTACGAAGACTGAAGAAATGCAATTCGGTTTTCGATAAAAACACTCAACCTTGCATCCACTGGTAAAATTCTAACACGATACCACCACAGCCCTCAACAGTAATTGTGTCACCGTCGGATGCTTTCTGGATGTCGAAAAAGCATTCGATAGCGTGTGGCTAGACGGCCTAATCCACAAACTTGATCTTATGCAAGTACCTCCGCCATTAACAAAAATTCTCTTTTCTTTCTATCTTCCAGGAAATTTTTCGTTTAAATAGTTAACTGCATGTCAAACATGAAGACCATCAGAGATGGAGTCACTCAAGGCTCAAAACTGAGCTCCTTCCTCTAGAAATTGATGACTTCATACCAACTTTCTCCAATTGGATGCGAGAACCTTCTGTATGCTGATGACTCGTTCACCTACGCCACATTAATGTCTAAACTAATAGCTGTCCGAAAAGTAGAAACTCACATCAACAGACTCTTCCAATTCTACCAGAAATGGGGCATCCGAATCAACACATCCAAATTGGAACTTGTCTGCTTCAGAAGACCTTCAACTGGTGGAGGTGTTCGCACCGCAACAGTATGCAGAAATCTGGTACTGAGACTCCCTGACGGATCCACCATAGTGGCAAAGCCAAATGTCAAGTACCTGGGAGTACACTTCAATGAGTTGCTAAGGTTTAACCTGCACTCAAGAAATGTTCTGAAACTTTTTCAGCTAGCTGGGTCTTCAGTAGTTCGCACCCATTGCTGAAAAAAAAGATCAGTCCTTAATCTACCGACAAAGATATTAATCTATAAGCAGCTCCTGCGACCAGTTATCAGCTATTCCTTCCCAGTCTGGTTTTCCATCTCGAAGACAGCTATGAAGGAACTTTAACTATTCGAAAGGAAGATACTGAGGATCTGCTCTGGACTCTACTTCGACCGTCAACTACAGAAACAATACAGGAACGAGCATCTCTACACAGAAGCGAATTTAATCCCACTGAACACATATCAGTTCATTCAACGAAGAAACTAATGCGGAACATCATCGACCACCCGAATTAGCTTATGAGAAGGATGACCAAACTCTGGATGACAACGTAATCATAGACAACGAGGAAGTAGTCTCGTTCTACGCTGACATTGGGTCAGCCTACCACCGCGGATAAAACGCCATCCCTGACCATAACCCACAAAAATCACCACTGACAAGTGACAACCAGGAATGAACACCCTGAGGACAATACAGTCAACCGACCTTTTAAATTTTATTTGTTCGTAAATTTTATATAAAAATAATTAAACTTAAGTCACTGTATATAATTAAGCCCCCTATTAGCCAACAAATGTAAATTTTCATACATGTAGTACTCGTATCTTATTAGTTGTAAGCCAAATTGTAAATAAGTATGTTGAATAAAACAAAATTGAATTGAATTAGGGCTAAAGTGCGCCATTTTGATACCTTTAATCGTATAAAACTGTTGATGCAATTGATATGGAAAACTGCGGACATTCTCACGGAGTCATCCAGTTTGAATTCAGTTAAAAAACTAAAGGGTCTGGTAGATTTGGATGTCTCTTATTGTGTGTCTGCTTGTGCACAATCATCCGGAAATTGGATCACTCACTGTTCCAAGCTAAGCGGCTTGTTGACTCGTGCTGAAACAGTATAGGGAATTCCGATTGAGTGATCATCCGGCCACCGTTAACCTGCGTCAAAGCTCTCAGTCCGCTAGGTCGGGATCTAAAAAGTCAAAAGGAGGGCACGGCACAGAAGTAACCGAAATTCGTCCTAGAGCCATTTCGTCGCGTTGAGAAAAGAGATCAAGTATTTGATAATTCATTTCCGCGAGTTTGTCAATGTCGTCAAAAAAATGCTCTTCCCAATGATTTTACCCTAAATACAGCCAGACCTAGGCATTTCCAGAGGAAATAGAGGACTGTTTGCTTTTTCCGCTGATCCCCACAGCTATGACAGTGAGTGTTGTGAGCAATGCTTAACCTTGCTGCATACTCTCCTATTGGCCAGTATCTGCTACAGGTAGCTACGGTCTTGGCTATGTCTTCCCTGGGTCTGCATATTAGATCAAGTGTTCGGGATTTATTATACGTGGGACAAATCCTTCTAGATATAACGCAGTTTGTTAAACTGCTTTATCTAATTTCATTTCAAAATAAATCCAAATTAGTTGAAAAACAGAAAGAATAGTACGAATTTTTAATGCCAAACTGTTACTGTGGTGTGACACATTTTTTGAAGTAAGTATAGTTTAAAAATTTTATGAGATTTTGTCTGAACCAAGATTATTATTCTTGCATCATCAGATATTAAACCCATTATTGTAGTATGAAAAAAAGATGTTTCTGACACTTAACACTCATAAACCTAGTTTATAAGTATCATAAAGTTTCTTTATGGTTAGATAATGGAAGCAGTAAAAAAGCAAACAAAAATTCCCAAATATAAGGCTCCCAACTTACGCTAACAAAAAATTACTTTTAGAACAATAACCTATTAAATTGTTCAACTTAAAAAATTCAAGAGATTAATGTGTACAGAAACAAAAATCTATAGATAAATTGATTTTTATCAAGTGATCTACTTGCAGATAAAATAAGTAAGCCCAAATATTCTTGTACTGGTATAATACATTATTCCGCCGTTTCCGTCCTTGTACACAATATTCCAATCCAATATACAGTAAAAATCACGAACCGGCCCTGTTTCTCTTTCCCCAAAATCCCTGTGCTTGTTATCACAGTTTATAAATTTATTACGTTTGTGCCTCATTACCTTTTTTCTGAGAGTGCAATAAAAAAAAATAGCGTATGCGCATTATTTTTCTATACTACATGGTCGTGTCCTTTGATGGGGGCTTCATCCTCTTTCTTTTCTTTTTTTTTTCAATTTTACTTTGACAAAGCTTTTTGGTTTATTTTCTTGTGTTGTATGGGCTTTGAAAGGACCTTTAATAATTTCGGTCTCAGAGTTCACCGCATGACTGCATTTAGCAAATAAGTTTAAATCACTACCAGGAGCTGAAGACGCCCGCACAATACTATACAAAATCTATATTTGGGTATTAATTCCATATGGCAATCGCGACTCCCAAATATGAGATTGTACCTTCTAAGGAAACAAAGCTAACATTATGGAGGAGATGATGCGACTAACTGAAGTCGAATTAGATATAAAATAAAAAAAAATCGATTTAAGATATATTATTAAAAGCGTTTTTCCACAAAGAAGACAAAATATAAGGCTCCCCAGAGGATGGTATCTCTATGTTTAGAGATTTTCCTCGCTCAAGGATAACAGTAATAATAATATACACTCCACATGAGCGTGAACAACCACTGCTGATTGTGATTGTCTTGGAATGGCTGTCTTATTGTTTACTCTGAGAGATAATGCTAAAAGGTGAATATTTTAGATATTTTTCATTCCTATCCTACCTATTTCAATGAACTCCCGGGCGCCATTTCAAGATGGTATATTTGAAGATATTAAGTTTTATTTTATTTCACATCAGCAATGATAGCACCTATTTGGATTCTTTTTTTCGTTTTCATTTATCCTCGGAGAAGGACATTTTTGTTTTAAGTTATTTGTATAGACTTTTTCTTTGCAATATTATACATTTAATATGGTTGGTTTGTTGAAGATAGTTAGAAAATGATTTAGGATTTCCTCAACCACATAAAAGGCATAGAGGGATAAAGGAAAATAAGTAATAGCTGGTTGAGTAATCGAGCAGAACAAAACGGTTTTGGTTTTATTGCTATTTGTTAAAAAAAAAAAACATAAAGGATACGCCCGTTCAATGAATCTTTGAGTTGGGATTACGAAAAAAGACTTTACAAAGATAATTTAATTTGGCAAATATAAAATGAAGGATTTTTTTTTAACAATATAAGAAATTACACGTATGAATTTTCTGGATTATTATATTAAATTTTGATTACATTATTTATTTTATGAAACCCAAAAATTTAACTTATGAATCGATTTTAAATTTCCTCAAAAAGTTACGTGTTTGAAGAAATTATTCTGTGATTATTGTTGCGCCCTATGAATGGCAGCTTATACATATATGTATGGAAAATTTGTCTTCCTCAAATCCATGGGAATATTTCTTTGATGTTGAAAATGTTGAATTTTTTGATGATGAAAATGTTGGATTTTAAAAAAAAAGACAGCCGTATTATGATGGCGAAAAGTGGCAAAATGTGATTTTTCTTCAAGTTCATCTAGATGAAGAAGCTGCCGTACAACATTTCTGGATTTTTTTTGCAATTTTCTCATAGACAACTGCGATGATATTGATTAAACTTCGTTCCTGAATTGTCATACTATATTTGGATATTTGGCTTTTTCTTTTTAAGTTCGAATTAAGTTGGAGCATTGCTATGTGCGGCAGCCCCCCCCCCCCCCCCTGGCCACGAATTGAAGATGTGTTCAACTTTGGCCATTATACGTACATACGAGGAGCTTATCTTTGGGGTTCCGAGAGCACGAGGGCTTCTTTAACCGAGAGAATCAGACGTTTCCAGCTTCCTCCCATATGAGGGGAAACTGGTGGGATAAATTTCCAACGTATACCTTCATTCATGACTTCTTTCGATAACACGTTACCATTCGGTACGCTATCAACTAAATTCTTTAGCTATTGGTTTGCTCCTTTGAATTTATTGCCGTTATTAGTCCATATCTCAACAGGTTTGCCTCTTCTGGAATAGAAGCATGAGTCGCTAGACAAGCTGTGTATGGCCTCAATATGGACGGCCCTTATAGTTAAATAGGGACAAAGAAACGTTTCTCTAGACGTCTCCCCACAGCGAAAAACATAAGCCCAAAGTAATCAACGCAGAAATAAGAAAATGGATTGGTAAATTACTTCAGTCTTGCAGGAGGAAGTTCGGCCATTGATCGGAATATCGGTTCTGCTTTAAGGATTTTGCACATCTGCATTTTTTTTGTTCAAAAGAAAAACATTGCCATTCAGCAATAAGATTTTTATGTTTTTTTACTTGCGACTCCTATAGGTACTATAAGGCAAGTTATGCATTTTGATCAAAGTTGACATTACGATGATAGCGAAGACCAAAAAAGTGGGTCTCGCAATTCTGTCTGTCTGTCTGTCTATCGGTTCGACTACAGCCTCAATGACTGGGCCGATTTTCTTCAAACTTGGTAGATATGGGTTTTGATTTTCCCCCACACGTTTTTTTTTTTTTTTTAACACCAAAAATAACGGTACCTGCCATACGCATTTTTTTCGAAATTTATAAAAATTGTTTTTTCTCAAAAACTGTCCCACAGATTAAAAAAAAATCAAAAAATTTCATTTATTTAAAGCTAGGTAATTGTTGAAAAAAATTTTCCAAAAAAATGTTTATGTTTGGTACCCCTCTTGGAACCATTTTTTTTGTTTTTGATTTTCTCAAAAACGGTACCACTGATTTTTTATGTAAAGGCTCTCCAGCAGTTTCAATATTATTATGTTTTCGAATTTTCAAAAAAAAACTTTTTTGGATTTTTTAAAAAAAATTTCAAAATTTTTTTTTGAAAACTCAATATTTTGAAAACCCTATGCTCGGTTATTGTAAAACTTGATAAATAAATTTTTTTTAATAAAAATTATAAGATTTAAAAAATGGTTTTTGAAAATCGTATTTTTCTCGAAAACGGTTCCGAGAATTTTGCTCAATTTTTTTTTTTTTTTGATTAATTTTTATGATCTATAATCCAATAAAAAAAATTTGAAATGAAGATATTACTGATTGTACCTACCATAGAACCATTTTTTCAAATTTAGAATTTCTTATTATCTACAAAACAGATTTTAAATAGAGAAGCTTCTGAAAAGTTTAAAAATCATTGCATTTCAGAACTTAAAAAAAAAAAGAAGTTTTCAGTTTTTCGTTATCTCAAGAAAGCCTCAATATTTTTGATTGAACACTTAATTTTTATTTGAAAAATAATAAAAACTTTAAATTGGCGTAACAAAATTTTTTCTTATAAACGTTTTAAAAATTTTGTATTTTTTTAAGAAACCAGTACAGACTTATAATTTTTGTTCTTGCATAAGGTAATATTTGCTTGAATCATATGGTATCCTGTTTTTAGCTCCAACTACTAAAAGCGTTGTTTTTTATAGTCTATTAAAAAATGAATTTTATGCTTATGAACAGGTTTTCTGTAATAACATTCATTTTTGAAATTCTTTGTCGTTTACATAAGAGCAAGTTCGTGCGACCCAGTCGTGCATTTTATTTTTTGAGAACATTGTATTATTTTTTTCGTATTTCGTTAATGGCTCAAAAAATTTTAGTCTTATATTGCAAAAAAATACTTTTAAATAATACTGATCATATAGCAAATTTTACAACAAAACCTTTGATTTAAAATTAATTTTTGTAAAACTTTTTATTACTTTCATATCAGTAAAAACATACTAACAACCTCCCATAATTATCTAAGTTATAGCACTGAACTTCTAGAGTATGATTATAAACTTGCTCTTGACGTGATTCAGTCAAAAACACTCAAAAATTAATTTTTTAATTGCTTGGTTATTTAAATCTATTCGAATTAGCTCCTCAGTCAGGAACGAGCTATAGAAAAAAATATAGATTTCTTATTTCTGTTATATTCTGACAAGAAACATGGTTTAATTAAAATCAGGTTGAACTAAGAATCTTAATCCATATCTTAAGAGGTCTTTGCGCAAAGAACATTTCAAAAAATAAAAGTTGTATGGCAACTACCGGCTCTAGATGAGTTCAGTAAACTAAAATTTAGATTTTATTTTAACGAGAATCTGTTTACGGTTTAAATATATTCAGCGCATTTTCGACTTCAAAGTCAATTCTTTGAGAAATCGTTTCTTGAGGTGTTTCTTCAAAAATTCATTTTAAACCGCTTACCAAATGCCCCACTCGTTGCTGGAATAACACTGCCCAGTAATTGATACCAAATTGAAAAATAATATGATATAATGGGAACACTAACAATATTAAATTACAGTTTTGTTTAAAAGCAAAAAATATATATATATTGTTTTGTCTGGTAAATTTCTAGAACACAAAATTTTTAATATAAATACTGAATTTTAATTCTTATATGATCTTATCTATAATTATTAATTAATATGTATTCAAAATGCAAATTTAAAAAGAGCTGATCAAGTTTTAGATAAGTGCTAAAAACCTGATGATTCTATTTAATGGGTTTTGGATGTAAATAAAACCTTACAAATGCTTTTCAGGCTGCAATGCATGTATTGAAAATTTTTGAACGAAACAACAATAGCTTGACGGGTTTTGAAAAACAAAAAAATGTTGTGTCCTTTTAAAATGAATAATCATTGAATCCTATGTGGACTTCAGGTCTTTCTTATTCTATATCCCACGCAGTTTTTTTTCAAAGTGTACGCTATTATGATTTTTTTTTACTATATGCAAAATCGACTTCGTACCTATAAATTCAGAAAAATATACTTGTTTCAATGAATACTTATTCGAAAATATGCACAAAACTAGCTGATCAACTCAACTTTGCTTCATAAAATTTCTAATCATAACTTGCGATGTAATCATTTGAATTTTGCATCTGTTCCACATTTTCGCACTACTGCCTATCGTAACTTTTATTCTGTGTTTTCTTGTCGGATTTTTAATAAATTGCCTCACGCAATACGAACATCAACAAATCCTGGAATATTTTTAAAACTAGTAAAGGTTTGGCTTTTCAATCAAAATTATGATAGTCTTGAATCTGTGATTTCTAACATTTTGATCTAAATTTAGTTTGATTTTTTATTTATTTTATATTTTACATTTTTTTCATTTTTCATCTTATTTTTTGTTTTTTCTTTCATTTTTTTTTTTCATTTAATTTTTTCTTGGTTTATTTATTGAATTAAATCTTTTGCTAATTTTTATGATTTTTTTTTATTTTCTTTTGCATTATGTACATATATTATTTTGTTATTTTTTTTTTATATTTCTGAGGGTCACCCCACCCGTATTCATATTTTATTTTATTTTTAATTTTAACTACTTGTAGTGGCATTTGACACTATTTTTTTATACCTTGGTATTTAAAATACAAAATGTCATTTAATTTTTTCATAATTTTTAAACTACTTATGTATCTAAATTTTGTAAATATTTAAAACTGAATTTTATGTGAAATAAAACTTAAACTTAAACTTAAACTAAGATTAGTAACCGATATTTCTAGTTTCTTAGGCACCTATGACATTTAGTGTTCAAAACAACAATCCGAATATTTTTTGGCTTACACATAAAATAAATTAAAACGGTTCAAAAATATAACTTTTATTAAAAATAATGAATATTGCAAGATCTTAAACAGCTTAATATTATATTATTAGTATGATACTACTTAACAATTTGCTAGCTTTAATTAAAGCAGTATACTAACTCTTTCTTAATTTTAAACATTTTTAAGCAAAATTTAAGTCGAATTAGTACGATCTTAAAGCTGTTTTAGTATGATACTTGGTTAAAACGACAATTTTGCAAATTTTAATTGTGTTTAGCATTATAATTTCTCTAGCATTTTTTTTAAATTTAAAATCATCAAATAGCTATTTTATTTTTTAGTATCGTGCTTAACATCATTAAAGGGCTGTTTACTTTTTTTTCCATGAACTGTCATTGTTTAAGGTGTTCAGAAGCGATATAATATGAAAATTGCTTTAGTGAGATACTATTTTGAAAATGATTTAAATTAAGAATGACTTAGTAAGCTACTTTAAAGTTAGCAAATTATTAAGTAACATTATTAATTACCTCAATAGGCTGCTTAAAATGTTGCGCCTTTGTAACTAGCTAGTATTGTACTAAGGCTATTTTTTAATAAATTGCTTCTGATCAAAACTTTTCAGTAAGATTTGAGGAACAGACAAAATTCCAACAGACAAAATCCCAATAGAGAAAATCCCGAATGACAAGAGCACTATGTTTTTCGGTATTCCAACGCGCCGCATTAAGTGAATATATTCGTTCTTGTTGATTCTCACTTTTTTAATTTATTTTATTTTACCGAATCAAACGATTGTTCATTTGGTCTTACTTTGTTTTTTCTTATTTTTCCGTTCATTGTTTTTATAAAATTCACATTTTTCTTAAATAATTTATAATACCAAGTAACTACACAAAATTATTTTTAATATTAATTATTTATATTTTATTTATTTGTGTTCATTGCTGATCCTTGTTGCTTATTTTGGAACAATAATTTGTCTATTTTTGTTCTTTTTACAATTTTTTGTGTCATTTTCATTTATTTAAGCCATCGGATCTGGAGTTTCGGAAATCCAAGGTTAATAGTGGAACAACGTGTGATAGATTGGCGTGGATTTTGGGAAGAAGAAGATGTAGAGGCGAGTGTGTCAGACAGTAAATTGCATTACCTAAATCGATGTTGATAGATCTTTGTTTTTCTCAAACAAATTATTTAAATATAGACTTTACTTGGTCTTCTAAATCGTCCGCTTGAACATCATTACATTTTAATATTTGGCATTATGCTAAAGATAAAGTCTAGACTACCAACAACTAATGCACTCAAGAAAAACATAAGAGTTATTCTTCGGAAAATACAGCCATAATTATTTGAAAATATGGTGCAAAATTTCATAAGAAAATCACATTTTTAAAGCAGAACTGTTCCATTAATAATCGTACAGTTTCAAGTTTATATATAAATAAAAATAATATCACTTTAAATAAATTGTGTTTCTTAGAATAATTTAAAATCAAGCACTCTTGCATCCACCAAGAGATTCAACCTTTGGCGTTTCGAATGCCCAGCGTTAACGTTGGATCTATGCTGGTAGAAAAGCAGCTTGAGGAAATATTTAAAATAAATCTATGATTAAATTTTAAAATTTCATACAATTGATTTTAACCTGGGTATTTTAAAAAAAAAACTTACTTTTGATAAAGTTACTGTCAACGAAAATTCTTAGGGCCAGAAGGTACTGAGCCACTAACGAATTTGAACATGTAAACGTATTTCGTAATCTACATACAATACAGTGTATTGTCCCTTTATATAATGAATATTGCGTAGGACCCTCAAGTATTGCTTCTAGCAAGGAAGTGAAAAATTCTTTTGTTATGAGAAGTGCTACTCGTCTTAACCGTTCGGACTCGACAGAAAATTGTAGGTCCCTTTCACATATAGGAATGATTAAGAGTTGTCACTACGTTAAGGCTCTCGATGCTCCTAAATGGTCTGTCGTTTCGAGATTTTGATATAAGTTGATATTACTATGATAGCGAAGACGAAAAAAGTGCATCTCGAAATTCTGCTGTCTGTCTGTTCGAACACAGTCGAATACACTCGTTAAACTTGTTAGATATCGTTTTTAAATTTTTCTCCCCACACATTTTTTGCATTTTTTTAAGACCAAAAAAAAACTTTATAAATATTTTTTTTTCTCAAAAACGATCCAACAGGTTTAGAAAAAAATTTGAAAAAAATTCATTTAGGTAATGGTTGAAAAAAAATCCAAAAAATGATTATTTTTGGTACTTCCCTTGGAATTAGATTTTTTGTCTTAGATTTTCTCCAAAAGTTTACATCCGATTTTGATCATTTTTGGTATGCTTAAGTTCCCCAAAAGTTTGAATATTATTGTGTGTTCAAATTTTCAAAAATTTTAATTTTGGATTCTTAAAAAAAAATCGAAACTCAATATTTCAAAAACCTCATGCTGCATTTTTTCTGCAGTTAACAAATTGCAGTTTCTTAAAACAATCTGCAAGATGTGAGAAAAAAATTATTTTAGCTAAAAATAAAAAATGGTTTTCGAAAATCGTATTTTTCTCGAAAAACGGCACCGAGAATTTCGGTAACATTTTTTTCCTTTCGATTAATTTTTCGATCTGAGTATAATTTAATATGAAGGTTTTTATAATACAAATTCTGTATACTACTGAAATAAATCAGCCAAGTAGAAGACTTAGCACTATTTGAAGCACTTGTTGAATTATTGATTCAAAGTAGCTTTTTTGGCCTTTAAGCAAAATCTTCGAACTTTAATGATTACAATTTTAATCTTGGTTGGGTAAAGTTCACATTGGATTTTTCTCAAAAAATCGATGTAAGATGAACTGAATTTAACAAAAATTGCGTATTGACAAGGTCCTCACAGTCAACTGATGAGTCTATGTGAGATCACCCGGACGAAACGCCGATTTTTGTGGACTAAATGCCAAAAACTATTTTGAATTAAGTATAATTTATAAAAAAAAAATTGAAATGAAGATATTACTGACTGTACCTACCATAGACATTTTTTTCGAATATAGAATTTCTCATTATCGACATAACAGATTTTAATGAAATTTTGTATAGAGAAGTTTCTCAAGAACTTAAAAAAAATACTTATTTGAATTTTTGAGGAAAAAATCAATTTTTTTTTTTTGGAAAATTCGATATCGCAAAAGCGACTCCGTATTTTTTTGGAAATTTATTTTCCTTTCTTACAATATTAAAAAGTTTAAGTTGGCGTACCAAATTTTTTGTTTTAAATGTTTTAAAAATTTTGTATATAAGGGCTTATTTTTTTAAAAAACCACTACATCGACTTACAATTTTTGTTCTCGCATAAACTAATATTTGCTTGAATCACATGGCATCCTGTTTCTAGCTAGCTACAACTAATAAGGGAATCGTTTTAGTCATTTAGAAAGTGAATTTTATGGTTATGAACACTTTTCTTCTAATAACAATAATTTTTTGAAATTCTTAGTCTTTTGCTTGAGAGCAAGTTCGTGCGACCCAGTCGTGCATTTTATTTTACATACAATAGCGTCACAATCAATCGTTAAATATTTGCGATCCAGCTATGCATTTAATGTGCATCCATTAAAGAAGAAAGTGCATTCAAAGGTTTGAACAAAAATTATGCTTTTTGAATATAAATGACGGGACGCAATAATTGCATTGATTGAGCATTTATTCATTTTACATATATTGCTCATGAGTACGTAAATTAAAGTTTATTGTCACTGAATGGAAAGTTCTGAAACTTTTAATTTGATACTTTCTCTTAATTCTTAACGATTTAAGTAGCTGGGAACAAATAAGCTGGAAACGAAAAAAAAAAAGAATTATGCCTATGTACATACATATATACAAACTGCCCTTTTAAAAGGAGTGAGATCTTTTAAAAAAATTCTAAAGGATTCTTAATTCTTTATCAACCTCTTCTGTTTCTCGCTAACTTAAATATAAACCATTATCTGCCCAGTTGCATGCATATACTTTCTATCTTTACTGCGAACGTAAACAAAATTGCAATTTAATTCCTTGACAAAAAAAATTCCTCAGAGTCTTATCGTAAAAATGGAATAGTAGGTATTTTCACTTCAAAGAAAACCCAGCTGAAAATAAAACTCAATGAAAAATACCGCTTCGAGACAAACATACATAAATACATACATTAGATGCACTGCACACACCCATATGTATTTGATGTATGGTAAGCTCTGCAGATATAAAAGCAAACATACCCCAAGAAATGTTGACCCACATTCCACTTGTGAAAATATTTCATTGTACCCATAACTGATGGCAGGTTATAGTGCCAACTTACATTACCAGCACAGCACGCAACATCATCTGCGAGAGCCCATCACCCCATCACCCATTCCCATTTTTTTTTATTTTTCTAGCATGTATTATAGTTTATATGATGATACCTCGTGCAGCACATTCTCGTACATTTTGTCAGGCGATATTAGCAACAGCAAGGACTCCAACTACAACTGTATTTGAGTACATAAATGCCAGTGGCACTAAAATAGTAGCAACTTGCACGGACCAAAGAGATAGTGTGGCACTAATACACACTGACTCGTTTAAGTAAAGGGTGAGCCAAGCTCAGTACGGAAAAGGATTATGCAAATGTCAAATATTTTCTGCACTCACTGGAAAGTCTTTTGTGTGTGGGGCTTTATAATAAATTGTACGTGTGTATTCCGGATGATGTTATAAACAACGTTAAAGCTAGCTTTCGTTTTGCGAGGGGGAATTTTCAAGCAACAGAGTGGTTTGCAGGACATTTAAAGAGCTTTATCTTCTTTCTTTGACTAAGATGTGAAAATTGCGACAAGAAAATTCCAAGATGACTGAAAGCAATTTACCGAAGGGTTTTTGGGAACTTATTGTAGGTATTATGTGTGCCAATGCCAAAGTTCTATCCGGATGGAACGTTTACAACACAGAGTTGCAAACATTAATTTATTTAGTTTAACGTCAGTAAATGCACTCCGTTGTGTGTCTGTGCGTTTCTGCGTCAAGTGTAAACTGAGCTTCAGCCTAAAAGATTGTTAAGATTTTCTTCAAAATTTTTAGAGAGTAGTTATGCGATTTTCTAGAGGAAAATTTAATTTCTAAGTACTTTGAGAGTTTTTCAATCACTCATAGTAATTTTTGTTTGTTTTTATAATTCACACGCTCTCAAGATAGTTATTGAGAAACCCTTATAATTGTCAACAAAACCAATGCGATGTGGAAATTGGAGGGAGTTAGAAAGGAGATATCGATGAACATTGGTCTTGAATGTTTGCAAATGGCAAGGGAAAACCATTACATGTAAAGTATTCCATAATCGTATTGTGCGACTAAGAACCGAATCTCTGTATTTGACGGTACGACTTAAAATAGGATTGAGGATGAACGGATGAACATGCCTCAATTGATTGAGGGGAAGCATGCATCTGGCTACGAAGTGAAAGAAACCAATGCACCTAAAACCATAATTCGGCGCCAAGTTAAAGATTGAGCCCCAAGACAAAATATCGTGCAGTAACGTCGTTTTTAATTATTTTTCTTTTCGGAATTTTTCATACATGATATATATAGAAGTAACCCTTGGCATAAATGTTAGTGCATTGGACTCAAACATTCCAACAACTTCTAATCTTAGCTATTTGGAGTTGACAGAAAAGTTGCCGCCTTTGGGCCTCAAATTTGATTTATTCTTTTATATTTACATCCGCTTTTTCCTTTTTATAAACTTTTACAGAAGTGCTAAGGTTAAAAATAAACAGCTAAGTTCCGTTTTAACAAATGGCCCTGGAATTTTGTACGTGATTTCAGAACAAGCTATTTATACTAGCAACAACCAGATTGAATGCCTTATCAGTTCTCCACAGCAAACAAACTTAACGAAATTTACGTCAACTTAATTCAAATTACAACAATTTCATTTGCTTGTCTTGCAATTCCCAGTCTCTTAAGGCAGATAATATTTGAATGCGAATTTAAAGTTTTCTTTCAAGTCTTAAAACCTATCATGCAACATTATACTTTAACAAAAGATATACATATACATATTTGAACTTCTATTTTTGGTTTTATCAAAAAGCAGCCTAAATCATTTTTCAAAATAAAAACGAAGTCTAAAAAATTGTGTATAAGAATTATTCAAATAAAGTTTTTCCAAAAGTTCGAAAATATAAAATGGACGAAGACTAGACAAACATTTTGGAACATGGTGAAATAGTAAAAAACTATTTTTAAACTTGTAAAGAATACTTAAGGGCACAATCAACAGAAGAGAGCGGTGGTAGAAGTATCAGCTTAAAAACAGTTAACAATCGAAAATTAAGAATGGCGCGAAAGTAAAAAATGTGAATCTTCTCCCATTGGCTACCGACTTAAATCTTTATTTTTGAATGATATACTTTGTCATAATAATATATCTTGTCACAATCATATATATTGACAACTTCTCAGCCAGCTTTGCTGCACTCATTTATTGGATTTTTTTAACTGGAACATGACTTTAAAATTTTTAAAAGTTTTGGTTGAATTATTTTATTTTGATTTAACTAAAATGTTTTACTTTTAGCGCCACTCTCCCAAAACAGGACAATTTTCTCAAAAACCAGTTGAACTCTGGTTTTGTTATGCAAATTATTTTTGGGCAAAAAACTCGAAAGGCATTACTATTCCAATTACTTTAAACCTTATAACGAAGATGTGGAAAATTTTCAAAATTATTTTCGACTTAGTGGAACTATAAAATGCATTTCAATTTAAAGTTCAACTGACCTCATCTAACTGATGGACCTACTATCGTACCTGGGAGAAACGCAATTTGAAATTGAAGTTTCTTAGACCTTAAATTGGAATTAAGACATTAAATGTACATTATGTACAAAGCTTACTTTCAATTATCTTTCGTTTTTCGACAAAATGATAAAATAACTGATATCTATCTTGTAGAGCTACCCGTTCTGGGTAAGTTAAAACAAAGACCAATTGAAAATTACTAAAACAGGTGAAAGATATAAATATTTATGGCATTTCTAATAATATCAAATTCACTACCATTAAATAACTTCTTTAACATCTACTTTTCTGTTTGTTGAATTTTAAACTTACTTATTTGATTGTCAAAAAGTCAGATTTAATTTCGCTTTAAGATTTTAAGAATGAAAAAAATATCAGAATTAAATAAAAAGTATTCTAACTAAATTTAATCTTACCATATCTTTTCGACCTCATTAAATCCGGTGTTAAAATGTTCCCAAAAAAATTATGTGTCGTATGCTTCGATTTTGCCAAAATATATATTTCAGTTTGATGAACTTCTAATTTACTCACCTGTCATCATTTTTCCAAGTGATTGTGGGGATTTCGGGGGACTTTGAAAATGCTCTAGGGGATGAAATTTTGCGTCGATACCAATCTTGAAATTTTACGAATGATTTTTAGTTGAATTTTATGAAATTTTCTTAGCTATCGTTCTCGGAAAATTTTATCTATGCCGAATAAAAATTTCATCCCTAATGAAATATGGAATTCCTAAAGGCATGATGATTAACAATAGTGGAAAAGTTGTCGAACAAAATTCAGCTTAAATCATAAATTTACTAAGAGCATTATTTTTAGTGGTGGGCGCATTCGAATGATATAATCGATTATAATCGATTCAGGCCACATCTCGAGATATTTCGATTCTTCACACAAATCATTCGAATACTCAAATCATTCGAATGATTCCTCACATCTACTGATCTACTTACTCTAAAGGACTATTCACATGAGAGCGACCAACGACCAACGAATAAAAACACAAATGGGATTTAAAACATATATAAACATAAATTCTTCACAAAAACTCCACAAAAGGGTAGCAATCTAGTATAATTTAATGTTAATTTATAAAAATTTGCGTTTTAATTGCTAAAATGAGAGAAATTTGAGAAAACAAATTGGTCGTAGCAATTATATAGCAATTCGCGACGACCAATTTATTTTCTCAAATTTCTCTCATTTCAGCAATTACAACGCAAGTTTTTATAAATTAACATTAAATTATACTAGATTACTACCTTTTTGTAAAGTTTTTGTGAAAAATCTATGTTTATATATGTTTTAAATCCCATTTGTTTTTTTATTCGTTGGTCGTTGGTCGCTCTCATGTGAATAGTCCTTAAGTGAAAAAAGGACTCGACTCGACACTCGAGTCGAGAACAGAAGCGAAATATTGAACGAAAGGACAGAAAAGAAAACACTCGAGAACTCGAGAAGTTGGTTATTTGCGTATCTCGTGTGTGGGTATTCAAAAACTTTGGGTTTATATTCATTTTCACACTCGATGCATCGTCGAGGGTTGAATATGGAATTATAAAGGAAAGGCGAGAAGATTTTTTTTACCTTGAGATGGAGTGTTCGTTTCCTACTTTCTTTTAGTATGATATTGTTTCGAAGATCATTCGATTCTTTAAATCATTAGATTATGCCCAACACTAGTCTAGATGTCAATCTAGGAAAGTCTGAAATCATAGTCCTCAGGAATGAAGGGAGAAGAGCGGCTGCTGAAAAATGGTACTTCAACAATGGAGAATAATATCAATATCAAACTATATGTCTGAACACCAAACAAAGCGTCTTGCTATATCAAAAAATTCTATAAACTCGACCTGGTCAAAATTTGTGCGAAATAAATATATTACACACTGCTAAATATTAAGTGCACGAAGTAGCCACAAAATCAATAATGCACTACTGTGCTCAAGTTTCGGTATGCAAAGAACACGCACCTCGCCCAGGTTTAACTTCAGCGCTTCTTTGTCAAGCGATGCTTCAATAATGACAAGAGATAATCTTAAAGGAATTTTCAATTCCTCACAAAAAGCATTACACTCCTGAAAAGCTCCCAAAAGGGTTCTACTTTAACTTATAGAATATACCGTCCATTTCTTGCACAATAATTGTTTGAAAAAATACATAAGTACTGACACGACAGGTCGTGGAGAACCTTGACTTAGTGATTAACATTCTACAACTATTCCAGTTTTGATGTTGATAATCGGAAAAACAAGGGTACTTTAATTTTTTCTGTTGAATACGAACGGTTGAGATGAGCGGCATTTAATCAGTCTAAGGGTCTTGAAGCTTTTGTTACTTCCTCGTGAGAGAATGTACCCTCAAAAATATATAAGTTCTTAAGATAAATATGTTCATCCGTTAAAATTCCCTAAATATTACTTCAAAGGGAACAACAAAATATCTTCGATTGCCAGGAAAAAGAATTTGTACTCTTTATAAAAATAAACTTGAACATTAAAATTTAATTCGTAAAATCTATTTTTTTAGAAGATTAAAAAAAAATTAAATAAAAATTGATTTAATTTATTAATTTTATTTTATTAATTTATTATTTATATTATTTATTAATTATATAAAACCTTTTATAAAATTGAGGATTGTTTAATTACTTACGCTACTTTGAACCACGTGCTAATAAAATTTAACTGAAATCGGTCAAGTAATTTATAATTAACATGGGAATATAAACAATTTATTTATAAGAGAAAAAAACTCATCGAAGCAATATTTCTATTATGTGATTTTTATCTTTAATGATAAAACATAATCCTGAAAGGGTTTTCGAGACGTTTTTAAATTATAAACAAGATATATCATCAAATCAACTTAATGCAAATTTTTTGTAACGTACATTTTCATTAGATTCTTGAAACATGACTTTGTAACTGAAAAATCAAGAAGCTTAACAGCCCGATTCTCCCCCTTGTGAGGATTCACAACTCATAAGTCACAAGCTCTTGTGACTATTGCTTGTGAGGATTGTTATGATTCGATAACATTTTGGTATTCTCCCCCTAATCGTCACAAGGAAACTCACAACGAAGCTCACCACAGCATGGTGAGATTTTTAAATGTCATTATTTGAACAGCTGATTATTCAAAACGAAGAAATTACTTTATAAATGTATTGTTTTAGAGAGCGAATGATCATTTGTATCTCTCAAAGTTTTTTCGTTTTCGATCAGCAATAATATTCACTAGAACAAAGTCCACTTCCATTATTGTGTACTCACAATTATTCACTAATCTAAAAAATTTTCTTACAAAATATACTGAATGTCAATCCAAGAAACTTTAAAAATATATGAGCTGTGAACTGCTTTGAAGGAGATCACAGTTTTGATTGTTTTTGTGACTTTCACAAGTTGTGACTGAGCGACAGAAGTCGAAAAAGTCACAAAATCAATTTCACCTCTTCTTGTGACTTGTGAGGCATCACTGACTTTGGGGAGAATCGGGCTGTAAATCTTCTATTGAACGTCAAACGCTGAACATTGAATGCATCATCTTAGAACCAGATTCATCTGAGTTCTTCTAATACAAAGTTAATCGATTTGAAATTTTGGTATGTAGTTCTATAGTCGTTAACAATCTTGTGAGACTGTAACAATTGTATTGTTATTGTCAAGTTCAACATTGAAAAAATATATTATGTCGGTCCTTGTGGCAGGTTTTTCGAGGAAACTGGTGAAGTACGTGACCGGCTCCTAATTCCATCGGGAATGTGCAGACTTAAATTAGACTTGAATTAGAAAACTATTGAGACAACTGAAAACCGTTTCGTGGGAAAGAACTTTTGTTCAATATATCACTCTCCTACGCCACTGGTACGCGAAGAAATCTGCAAGATAAAATCTTCAACGTCCCGACGTATTAAACTTAATGATCAAATTTTTTTTTAAGTTGAAGTTCGTCAGGACTTATTTCAACGCCCCGCGTACACTGAACCGGAATCACTTGAATTACTATGCCTCATACTTTCGTCACACACCTTAAGATGTGTTGTTCACCTTAAGGGCATTGGTCGATTGTGGTTTATTCACATATGCCTGCGAGTTCAGATAACCCCACAAGAAAAAATCTATGGTGATGAAATCAGAACTTCAATGACCTTGATCACCTTTGCGAAAGATAACCATACCCTCAAATCGATCATACAGAATGTGAAAAGTGGCGTCTGCTGTGTGGTACGTACAACATGCTCGAACCACATGTCATCAAGGTAGATATGGTTCAATTTAGACCATAAGATATTGGTTATCATCGTTCTGTAGCGCTCCTCATTGTCGGTGGCTGCCTCACCAAACTCATTTTCGAAAAAGTTCGGACCAATGATGCCGCCGGCCCAAAATCCACACTAGTCGGTAACTTTTTGAGGACGCATTGTGTAACGAATCGCCCCATGGTACCTCACTCGCTATATTACTTTTGTATTACTATCGAGAATCGTACTTCGCCAAATTCGATTCACATGCATCATGGGCATTATGACGTCACAGGAAAATCAACTACATATTTTCCGTTCACCACTTACGTAGTTCACATTCAGTTTTTACTGAAAAGTCATCACGAGCGGACCTACTTGGTTGAACGACGAAAAGGACCCTTTCGATCATACACACAGTAAATTGGTTGTATAAATCATTTGAAATCCAGTCGAAGACAGGACGAATTGGTCATTTTAGCTTTGCTTGCTTTTGCAGAGCTTCCACCCACTAGTGTTAAGGGGTTTCTTGGAAAGACAAGTTAGTTAGTTGAAATTGTCTAGCTATTTCTTATTAAGGCTGATCTATCAGAGCGTTTAACCAGCTGTTTAGTGCCACCAGGAGCGATTTGTAACTGCTAATTAGTGCCACCAGGGGCGTTGTACATCTGAATAATGGGAACAGTTTGCAGCCGAATCACCAGAAACCAGAATACCCGGAACCAAGTACCAGATTATAAGACCGAAATCCAAGTCATCGACAACCAGTACAACCGATACGAGACAGTAAGACCAAAATCCTGAAGAGTTGATATCCGTGAATTATTCGATTACCCGAATTAAGTGAAATACTAGTAGCAGAATATTGTCTGTTATAGATTTAAGAGTTATTTTCAATAAGGATTTTGTAATAAGGTTTGAAGACCCTTTACTCTGAAGTTTCGTGTTTTCTTCAGGATGACCCTGGGGAAACCGGCGAGCAGAACCTCGGCTGGAAATCAAAAAGCACATCACAATAATTGTGACTTCGTGAACCTCGTGTGGGTTGCTGTCGTCCCATAACTTGCTTGTTATCACAGCCATTCACCTAAATAGACGGGTCGTCGCTAAATATGATTTCGCTAAATATGATTTTTTAGCCAAAAGTCAGATGAACGGGTGTAGGTTTAGGTCCCGATGCAATATCCACCAAATTGAAGTCTGCTAAAGGCCGAGTTCTTGTGCACTGAGAGTAATGTATTGCATCTATTTCTGATCTGAAATTTTCACGGACCTCGGCGATGTTCTCAGCCGATCTTGCATTCTTTTGTAGTACGAATGTTGGCTGATTGATTAATGAAATGGTCCTCTCAAATTTGGTTTAGTCGACTGTAAAGAGGCATCACGACTACCGTAAAATGGGCGCAACATTTGCACTAAAGTTTTATCATTTGCTAATTAAACCTTTTGAGAGTTAGTTCGAAGACAGTTAACGGAATCTAGTTCGTAGTGCTCAGGTATATTTTTCTTAAACGAATGTAATTTCGCTGATTTAGTTTTTTCACTCCATTACCGGGGATGATGTTCAATTACCCTGTCATAAAATTTTCTACCTTTCTATGACGAAACACACAAAAAACAATTTTGCCTAGTTCATGAATTTAGGTGGCGTTATTACGAGTATGTGTCTTAACAAAAACAAACAATACTTCATATATGTTGTATTTTTGACACATTTTGGAATAAATTTTGAAAAGAGTTATTCGTTGTCGTATTTATTTTTATCTACATACATATGTATTTAATAACTTGAAAATAAGTTTAATGAGTTTGATATGCTAAAAAGTCAAATTTGATTGCAAATTATCCAAAACATCTCTCTTAATTTTATGTGCCTTTAACTTTAAGCCGTTTTCAGCAAATAAAGCATTCTCTAAATAAGTTTGATAATTAACAAATTACATTTCCGTTACAGCGTTCGTTTTGTAGGATAACACAGATTGCAAATGTCGTATGAAAATTAACGTTTAGTCACTCGAAATGGATTCATGGGAGGCAGAATGGAAAATGGGAAGAAAGCTCCAACAAAAAAAAAACAAGAAGAAAACCAGCACTTTTGTTGATCACACTCTATTTATCCTGCTGGAGGCTTGCTGGAGGGGGCTTTGATTAATGACAATTCAAGCGTTATCATCCCCCGATTTAGGGTTTTAAATATTACTAAAATTCGGAAAACACCCACCACCAGCCCCCAAATTCGGACAGTGCTTATCGTCTGTCTCATTCCAAGGAAAATGCAATGAACGAGGAAAATATTTTAGCTTCAAGCCATATTTTTCTACATACATTATGTATACATACACCTACATTTGTATAAGCAAAAAAAAAACACAAAAACAAAATTAATCTTGCGGCTGCAAGTTCTCCAAGGTTCGAACACACTCCAATTAATTTGATTTAATGAAGTTGAACTAATGATTTTGCGATGGCGTCCAAGAGTTGGGAGCGCTGGCTATATAGATGGTGTTATTGGGAGCCAAGTGGAGCTTGATGTACCGTAATGTTGGTGTATCTGTGTGTAGGTTCGTTATAGAGCCCATTTTGAAAGAATAAAACTGAAATTTGTAGGATCGTAAGAAAATTACTGCCATGGTTAATACAAATAGCCCTTCTGCTTTTCCTCTCAGAGAGAGAGAGAGATGAAGCCAGATAGAAACATCCACCCCCACCCTGATCCTACTTACATCAATTTATTTCGTAGCATTAATTGGAAATTGATTGAGTGTCTGTAGGGTGCTTTGTTATTTTGCGCTTTTTTGCCTGTTAATTTGCGTTAATCAGAATACTTTGGGTCGAGCTGTGAGAAATCGCTGAAAAAAAATTATTTTATTTTGTGAAAAAGGGACGCGGAATTAAAGTGAGATTCACTTCAAAATCGTTTGATGATAAGTTTTGGTGGAATTTGAATTGTTCAGTTGTGTGATTGAACGAGGTTAAGCCATACAGTTGGATGAGCACAATAAAAATGGAAGCGAATTTGTTGAATTTAACTTTTTGCAAAATCAATTTTAATTTTTTTCTGTTTTCAGAGAAGTTTTAATATTTTTTTAACAAAGCCATCATTTTCGTAGTTATTTTTTTTAATGCTTCAGCTTGAATGGGTATTTCGATAATGGGTGTTTTATATTAAAATATGAAAAATTTAAATTTAAAAATTGAACTAGCTATGTTTGTATATATGTATCTATAAATGGTAGGGAATTCAAACAATATATGTATACAGTTAACTTGCAATTTATATTCAATAGCTTATTCCATCTAAAAGGTGGGCCATCTAGTGGTTTATTTTTAAATCAAACGTTATTTTGACACTGACAGCTGTTTCCCGCTCGAAATCTTGGCAGAAAGTCAGTATCATATCTCCGCGGAGAGAAATGAGTCGCTTTATGCTTGAACAACGTTATGGAAAATATTGAAAACTTATTTCCAAAGTGAATGCTGTGTAGCCCAAACAGTGCTTTTTTTGAAAAGAAGTTTTGGCCGAAAAGAAGCACATCACTCAATCCCCGTCGTCGTCGTACGGAGCGCAGAGACGAGAATGTGGTTGCTGTAGCCGAGAGTGTGTGACTCAACTCACGAGTCACGAACATCAATTCGCCATCGATCTCAACAGCTTAACATTTCACGCACTAGCATGCATAAAGATCTCGGATTATTCGAGTGACCATCGCGCGTCCGCCATCGAGGCATTTTTCAAGAGTAATATTCGTACGTGATTGCTCGTCGACAATTTTGTTCACACTTCGATATTCGACGGATAAGTGATAGTCCGAGTCTGAATTTAACTCGTTCCAGGGTGCAGAGGTTCCGCACAACTGCTTCGGCTATAAACACCCCACGGCCAGGGCCCAGTCGATCTTCAGAGACCATCGGAAACATTGAACTGGTTGAAGAAAGTTTACGTGAAAATCCACGACTTTCGATATGGAAAAGGGCAGCCTCACTGCGATTTCCAAGAGCTGTTATTCATGAAATTTTAAAAAAAGGATCTAAAGTTCCATCCATTTAAAATTCAAATCGTTCAAGAACTTAAAGAAAGTGACTTTTTTTACGTAAAACATTTTGTGAAACGATATTGGAGCGTTTTCGTAATGTGAATCGCATTTTTTGGAGCGACGAGGCTCATTTCCATTTAAACGGGCACGTCAACAAGCAGAACCGCCGTAACTTGTCTCCAAGAACCCATAACCCTTGACTGAAACACCAAAAACCATTGCATTGCCCCAGGGTAACTGTTTGGTGCGCCTTATACACGAATGGAATAATTGGACCATTTTGTTTTTCGAAAATGCTCGGAGCAAGGCGACAAATGTCATTAGTGAGAATTATCAACGCATGACTACGGATTTCTTTTTGCCGGACCTGCGAGCTCACCCATCGTTCTCATTGCACAAGTGGTTTCAACAGGATGCTGCGACCGCTCACGCCAGAGCTTCGATGAATTTGATTCGTGAAGCTTTGTTTCAAAATTTGATCAGTCGCTTTGGGGACATCCCATAGCTTTCGAGGGCCACGGACTTAACCACAATGGATTTTTTTTATGGGGCTACCTTAATAACAGAGTTTACAATAATAATCCCCGAACTCTTGGGAACCTAAAAGAAAATATTCGTCGAGAAATCAGCACAATTGAAAGTTAACTACAGCGTGTGGCGCAAAACACGAGGCTCCGCTTTGAACAGTGTGTACAACTCGATGGAAGATATTTGGATGAAATAAGCTTCAAAAAATTAAATCCTCATTATTATTCTGTCGTCCAAAATTTTAATTGAAACGATATGTCAAATAGTATTTTTACTTGCGATATATGTAGGTACTATAGGGCAAGTTCTGCATTTGGAAAAAAAAATCGAACTCGAGATTTTGATCAAAGTTGACATTACGATGATAGCGAAGACGAAAAAAGTGGGTCCGACAATTCCGTCTGTCTGTCTGTATGTCTGTATGTCTGTATGTCTGTATGCCTGTACCTCGAACTACAGCTTAAACTACCGGAGGTATTTTCTTCAAATTCGGTAGTTAAGGGTCTTCGGTGATTCCCTAGAGGAAAAATTTAAATTTTTTTTTTAGCTCCAAAACTAAGGGTACCCCCCATACACCCGTAATGCAAAATCTTATTTATCTCGAAAACGGCTCCAACGATTTTGATAAAAAAAATTAGGTGTGATATTATGGACATGGACTATATTTTGGTGAAAAAAAAATTTGGGGGGAAATGTTATTAGGGGTACCTGTCATAGAACGGTTTTTTTGATTTTCGAATTTCTCACCAACGGCTCTAACGATTTTAACCAAAATTTTTATGGAGTAGCTGCTTTGCATTTGAAAAAATATAAACTAAAAATTTTTTCGAAAAAATAGTTTTTGGATTTTTAAAAAAATAATACATTTTTTTTTTGAAAATTCAATATCTTGAAAACCGATACACGATTAAATTTTTAAATTACGTTTTAAAATGTATTTTATTAAATACTAACCTCTCACTACAGCCTAAACCCCTGGACCTATTTCTTTCAATCTCGGTAGTTAAGGGTCTTCGGTGATTCTCTAGAGGAAAAATTGAATTTTTTTTTTTAGCTCCAAAACTAAGGGTACCCCCCATACACCCGTAATGCAAAACCTTATTTATCTCGAAAACGGCTCTAACGATTTTGATAAAAAACTTAGGTGTGATATTATGGACATGGACTACATTTTGGTTAAAAAAAAATTTTTGGGGCAAAATGTTATTTGGGGTACCTGCCATAGACCCGTTTTTTTGATTTTCGACTTTCTCATTAACGGCTCCAAAATTTTTAGCAGAAGTCCCCTTAAGTTTAAAATAATATTGTATATAAAAATATTCGAAAAAATATTTATTGGGTTTTTTTTTTTAAAAAATTTTAAATCAATATCTTCAAAACCTATGAACGATTATTTTTTGAAATTCTTTCCTAAAACCAATATTATTAAATACTTAAAATTCGCATCCCACATTTTTTTCTTGAAAAATTTTAGAGAAATTTCTTATATAAAAAATTTATTTAATAATAAAATGATTTTTTTAAGGTTTATTTGTATAAATTCATACTTTTCCGGAAACCAGACGGCAATTTTATGCATTTGAACATTATTATCTCATTAAATCCATGTTTTATATTTATAAAATGTATCTTAAATTCCAAAGTACTTTTACATAAGAGCAAGTTCGTGCGATCCAGTCGTGCATTTTATTTTATTTAACTTTGAAAATATAAATCTCCCGCCAGACACCCTGTATTTGGTCCACCCAATATGAGCTTTAAACTTGCAAGTAAAAGGTTATTATTAACTACAATATCTATTAATCTAGCGTATCAAATAAAATATTATTCTAAGGAGTTTATGATTGAATGTAATTTAATTATCAATTTTTATATGATGCTGAATCTAATTTCAAAGACTTTAAGGCCATTGCGTTTTTTTTTCTTTGGATTAAATGTTCCACAACTGATGACACAACAACAAGAAAGTGCATCATGACCTAACAGATTCACAAAAAAAAACTAACCGAGAGAATGTCTAAGTTAAAAAACATCGGTTAAAATCACCGTAGACTCGTTCAAAACTACGTATTGCATGTTTGCTAAAACGAACCTGGATTATATTAAAATATATAAAATGAAACAGAAAGATTATATTCCCTGAAAAAACTGTGTTCATTCCTCCATTTTTTTTTTCAATGTTAAACGACTGACTTGTTTAAGTGAAATAATTACATTTCGCTAAATACACACATTTCTTTTAATTAATTTTAAAAATTCTTATCGCTTAAATTAAATGTTAAACTAAATTGTAAATATATTGAAATTTAACAAGTATTTTGGTAAAGGCAATCAATCAAATTTATCAAATTTTACTAAATAATTGGATTCAAATTTTGATTATTAATTAATCTCTTCGGTTTATTTAACCGAATGGTGATGTTCAAAATTACTCAACTAATTGGTTATTTTTTAATTAATGATGCTTGTTAAAATTGCAGGGCTATTTGGCTGAAAAAATCAATGAGATTAATTTAGTCTTATTACATAAATGGACTTAAATTTCAATAAGAATATAAATAATATTCTAGTATCAATTTATCGACTGTTGTTCTGAAGTATTAACAAATTTTATTCACACAACCTTACCGTCACTTGAAGGCTTCCAACATTCATCACTTTAGCTTTTTTTGATTTTATTTATTCAAGTATTGATATTGGCCAACTACCGAAAGAATATGCAGGGTATTGTTATAAGTTAAATAATTATGCATATCATATATGAGTTTTTCTCACTTTTATAATTCACACTTAATTTCCAACATGACTATATGAATATTATAAGGTATCGGAAATTTTGATGGAAATTTGTCTTCGGCCTCTGCCATTGCATATGTATCTTGAGAACAAATGACAGAAAGTACCAATAGCAGACTGCTGAATCCGTCATGCACAGATAAGATTGGATACTCCAATTGAGTTAGTTTACTAAAGCAACCGAGTAAATTTACTGCTCCATTGGTGCAGAAAGGCTACTCCAACTGAGTAGGTTGAACATGAAAATTCGCATTGAATTCTTTGGCCAAAAAAAATATAAACAAATAAGGTAGGCACTTCAACTGTGTAGAATGTGCAGGTAGTTGTTTAAAGCGACTGAATAGAGTGACTTCACCGATTAAGTACGTTGCTTTTAATATCCAAGAATAATGGCTATTTCAAATGAGCGAATTTACTCCTTCAAATGAGGCAGTTGGTTAACGCAACCGAGAAGATCAGGTATCATCTCCAGGTTTTCGCAAGCGGTTTAATTTGAGAAACCTAACTAAGAAGTAGTATAATTAAATAAAGTACACTTTAACCGATACTGTAAGTAGATTATAAGAATTTTTCTCAATCGAATTGACTCCTGTAACTTTTTACTGAGTAAGTTTACACGTTGTTTAAAAAAATTTCAACTTTCTAAGTTTTGAAAGAGTTTAACTTTATTTTTAATAACTACTTTTATGCGAGAATATTCAGTTAAACGCTATAGAAGCAAGTGAGTTATATATATTTTACAAAAAACATTTCAGCAAAATTCACTTCCTTTTTGTAGACTCGAAAACTTCTCAAAAGATTTCGCTGGATTTCTAAAAGTTCACTTCTATTTATTAGTTGAATTAAAAATCTTCCCACTTCATTTCTCTTTTTCTTACATTTCTGCACTATTTAGGTTCAAATTTTGTTACTAATACTTCTTAAACGTTAAGCAGCATGAAATGTGTGCTTATTTCTTAGTAAAGCCACCTTTTACTTATTTAACTTCGTCAGAAAATTGAAATTTCGTAATTAAAGTTTTTGAAATCAAGATGTTATTAAAGCAAGAAATATTATACCTATTTTTTTTAATAAAAAGTTCAGCTCTTGTCACGCTCACTTTCCTTATAATTATTTTAGTTTTCTACTTAGTTAACTAAGAATAGTATCTTTTATTTCTCGTATTTAAGTTATTCAAACGTTTAAGTATGAATTGGGCCGTAAGGCTTTTTCATTGATTCCCAACAGTAAATATTCAAAACGCCTATTAATGATATTGTTTCAAATGATCATCGCTTCTTCTTATGGGTACCCTTAAACTAAGAGCGCCAATTTACCATGGCTCTAGCACAAATATCAGGCTGACACGGTTTATGTTGAATTATTAAAACACGGGCTGTGGCCTATTAACATAAGCCTGCGACTCAGAAATGCCTTACAATAAAAACAAAATGCAACAACTGGGTCGCACGAACTTGCTCCTATTTAATAGACTCAGAATTTCAAAAATGAATGTTATTAGAGAAAAACTGTTCATAAGTATAAAATAAATATTTTAAATGACTAAAATAACTTATTTAGTAGTTGGACGTAAAAATAGAATGCCATGTGATTCAAGCAAATTTAGGTTTATGCAAGAACAAAAATTATAAGTCTTTGTAGTGGGTTCTTAAAAAAATAGATTTTTATATATAACATTTTTAAAAGATTCTTAAGAAAAAATTTAAATTTTTATTATTGTTCGAATAAAAATTAAATGTACAAAAAAAATATTTAGCCGTTTTCAAGATATTGAATTTTCCAAAAAAAAATTAATTTTTTTTTTCAAAATTCAAAAAAAAAAAAAATATTGTTCATAAAGTTTTGAAATGCAATGTTTTTTAAACCTTTTAGAAGCTTCTCTCAAAGAAATTTCATTAAAATCCGTTATGCCGATAATGAGAAATTCAAAATTTAAAAAAATCGTTCTATGGTAGGTACAGTCAGTAACATCTTGTTTCCAAAATCTTTTTTATTAAATTATAGATCTTAAAAAGGAAAAAAAATTTAAGCAAAATTCTCGGAGCCATTTTCGAGAAAAATACGACTTTCGAAAACCATTTTTTAACATTTGTATGGATACCGTTATTTTTAAGTAAAATATTTTTTTTTTTTCATATCTTGTAGATTATTTTAAGAAACTTTTATTTAATAAGTTTTAAAAAAATCGAGGGGTTTTCGAAATATTGAGTTTTCAAAAAAAAATTTGATTTTTTTTTTTTAAATCCAAAAAAAAATTGTTCAACCCTAGAAAGGTAATCATATTTTTTAGTACGTTAAAGGTAATCATTCGTCGAATCGACGAAGTAAAATTTATATGCAATTTTTTCGAAAAGTTATTAACAAATTCTTGTAGTTAATAATTTATTTTTATCAAACCTTTCTTTTAATAAAAACACACTTTTCATTTTATTTTTTTACATTTGTGACTTTTTATTCTCCTTAAAGATCTACGAAGAATCTATGAGAAATTTTAAAAAGCAAAAATGATGTTCGTCTAATCGACGAAGATTACCTTTCTAGTGTTAATTTGAATACACAATAATATTGAAATTGCTGGGGAGCTTTAACATATAAAAAATTATCAAAATCGGTCGTACCGTTTTTGAGAAAATCAAAAACAAGAAAAAATGGTTCCAAGGGGGTACCAAAAATAATAATTTTTTGGAATTTCTTTTTCATTCATTAGCTAGGTTTAACTAAAAACTAAATTAAATTTTATGATTTTTTTTTGTTTTTAATCTGTTGGACAGTTTTTGAGAAAAAAAAATATTTATAAAATTTCGAAAAAAAAAATTGTATGGCAGGTACCATTATTTTTGGTCTTAAAAAACAAATAAATAAACATCCGGAGGGAAAAAATAAAACCCATGTCTACCAAGTTTAAAGAAAATCGGCCGAGCCGTTTAGCTGTAGTCGAACAGACAGACAGACAGAATTGCGAGAACCACTTTTTTTGTCTTCGCTATCATCGTAATGGCAACTTTGATCAAAATCTCGAGTTCGATTTCTTTTACGAATGCATAACTTGCCTTATATAGTACTTATAAGTACTCGTAGCAAGTAAAAATTATTCGGGTTCAAATAACACGACCTTGATGTTCAGTTCACGTTGCCTCCTGCATGAGATATAATCCAATGCCCTGAAATGGCTCGTAAAAAATGTCCATTGTGCCATCAGTTGTGTGGCACGTATCCTGTTCTGTCTTAACATGTTGTTTTCATCCGAATCATTAGATTTGGGGCAGGAAAAATTGGTCATCAATCAGTTTTTTCTTAATAGCGATCGTTTTCGAAGAAGTATACGTGCCAAGGATACCGCCGGTCTACAATCCACACAAACAGTAATTTTCTGCGGAAATTTTTGCCACTACTCCTATGCGCCATCGTGTTCGATTTCTGGAAATCTATTTCAGCTCTCTCCAACTCTTTCCCATTTGTGCTGATTCCTGCGCGACCGTTCTTCGCCAAATTCTTCTAGGCCGGCCCACTTGTCTGCCTTCTTGTGTAAGTGGATTCCACTGCATCGCTTGACCCGCAATGCACCCACTGCGTTATCGAAGCGTATGGCCAATCCACTGCCATTTTCGTCTTCATATAATAGATTCTATGGATTCCTGACCTGTTCTCGTATGAAGTTCAGCATTGGAGATACGGTTGGGCCAGAAAATCCTCAGGAAGTTTCGAAGACATCTATTAACGAACGTTTGCAGCTTTCTTGTGACAGTGTCTGTGGCTTTCAAAGTGCTGCACCCATAAAGCAGCACGAATTCAAGATTGGAGCGTAGCTTGGTCTTCAAGCTAAAAGAGTTGTTTCTCCATATTTTGGACATCATTCCGAACGCAGGCTTTGCTTTTCTGATTCGGTTGTTTATGTCCAATTCAGTTCCGCCACCCGTAGAGACAATACTCCCAAGATATCATCATCTACCATCTCTACCAGTTTTCCAGAAATATTTACTTGGATTGATGAGGGAGTTCATAAATATATTTTTTTTTTTTCTGAAATCGGGGTCCGCTTCGAAGTGTTCCAGATAATATAGTTTTGTTGTACCTGACGCTGTTGTCATAGTGATCTACTTTATAGTTTGAAGAAAAATACAAACAGGAGATAACAAAAAAAAAAAAAAACATGGCCGACATGAACTGTCAAAATCTATGAGTTCCTACTGGAGAACACTCTCTTCAGGTGCCATTGCCGAACGAATGAGCGCCTCATAGGCTATAATCATGGTCAAAAAGCCAGAAACAACTATCAAAGATAACGGAAATATTTCACAGAAATTTTTCCTCACGTCAAATATGGGGAAAATCATACAGCAGAAAACGATCATTGATTCGCCAAGAATCGGGAGCTATTAAATTTCATGGATTTACTCCTAGGAACAGAGCATAATGGGTCCTTCGGTTAGTAGCAAAATATTCTCAACATCTGGTGAGTAATATTTCTTCCAACTACCAACCCCAATTTAGTCTTGAAAGTTTCCTTCAATCAGAAAAAATCTATGAATGTGCATATAACGATAAGGATCTATATTTTTGCAATTAAAAGTTATTGTAACTGTGACACATACTCGTAACTTCAAATTACATACCAGATTATGCAACTTTCTGTGGAAACAAAAATGAAATTGCTTATTAAAATCTATCTACAGAAACAATCTGGGTATGTTCTAAAAATGTTCCATCTCTCTCTATTTTTTCCACTTTAATTTATTGTCATTCATTAATAACGAAAATAGATTCCATATCCGACTTATTAACGTAAGTATCCTGACCTACTCTAACAGAAATAGTTTTTAATTACTCATTGCAGGACAACACAAGTTAAATTTTATACCCTGCGTGCAGCACGTACGGCACTGCACGTCCACCTGCGACTACAGTCGAATGACATAAAGTTCGACCTACATTATTCTAGTTGATCAACATCATCAATTCTATTCAGTTGGTCAGTTTAGTCACGAAATGTCGTCTGTAGTTTGCTAAAAGCATTCTTTTTAGTTGTTGCTTTAATATGTTTTTTTTTTAATACAATAATCCTCAATAAATGACACACTTATAAAAATGTATTTCAATTTGCAACAGGAAAACATAGTAAATTAAGTCTAACCCAACCATTGGATATTATTTGTCGGAACTTATACCTAGTATAGTTTTGACCTTAAATTTAAAGTTTTCTTGATGTAAAAAAAAAGATAGGAGAAAACTCTCATTTTAAACGGTCCCTCCTCCACAACTTCCCGGAAGCAGGTACTGACAAAAAAATATTTACTCTCTTACAACACTACTCGTCCTGACAATGAGTATCTATTTTCTAGCTTTTTCGGAAAGATATTATAATTTTGCTTTCTATTCAATTGGAAACTGATTGCGACTTACAAAATAGCGAAACTTTCCAACGTTATTGTTTCTTTTTCTGCCTTTGCCGTTATACATTTATTATGTACTTCATCATCTTCGTCCGCGCTCTAAAGAGAACAACCAAAGACATGGAGCAGGAACAGGAAGCTGTCGTCATTGTGAAACCACAAGAAAAATAGGACGAATAAGAAAAAAAAAACTAAAAACCAGAAGAAAAAGACAGAGAGAAATGTGTGGAGGGGGTGGGGGTTAGGGATAAAATTTAGAATTTTCCTCCAGAGACTGACTGACTGTACACAGAAAATTGAAGGAAGAAAATTCGCTATCAAGCAAATTGTTTTTAAGTGAAAATAGACAAGAAGACTAAAGTAAATTATATTCAGAAGGGTGGGTGGTAAGGGTTTGGGTTGGGTGTTGAGTTGACAAGGAAAGGACATTGCACTTTTTTCTTTGTCTGCCTTCTTCCATTCGCGAATTTTATATGTATAAAGCGGAGTAACAGTTTTCTGAAACTGCAATTCCATGAAATGCAGTTGAGTATCTAGATACCTAGTTTTGTTTGTTTTTTTTTTTTCGTTTTTTTGTTTTTTAGTTGCGCTTTACTTTTTCTATATTTTTGCCGTTTGCATTCTCCCCAAAGTACAAGGACGACAACGACAACGACAACTATACGCGACGATGACGACAACGAAAACGACGACGACGACGTTGGCAATCGGTAGTTCTACTGGGGGTGGCATAGCAAATGATTGTGTTTGAAATCAGTTGGAGCATAATCATCATTTCGAATGCAGGTAATGTTCCGTTCAACTTGCATGGCTTATTCAGCAGGACGAACCAGCAGAAGCAGACTGCTTGCTTGTGCTTGTTCTGAAGACAGTACACTGCATTTTGAGTGAATAAATGAATTAAAAATTTCTCGACGCCGGCATGCCGCCACCGCGCCGCCACCGCCCGTTGCCACCACTTCAACTGCCGCCACCATGGGGACCAACGATAGATACAATGAAAATTTATTCGTGTGGTTTGTTTTCGAAAAGTTGTGATAAGGGATGATTGGGAATTTGGGATTTCGAAAAGAATAATTTAAAAAAAAAGTGACAGGGAACAATAAACGGTTCCATCAAAGGGAAGAAAAAACAATTGTTTTGATTTTGTGTAAATAAGAGCTTTGTTTTCTAACATTTTGTAATAATTTCTGAACGTGAAGTAATGAAAAACGTATTTAAAAAATGTATAATATGTAAATGAATTAAATCGAATTTTAAGCATAGAGAAATACTACGTTAAATTCAAATACAGAATTAGACCCGAAATTATGGGCTTGATAGAATTTGATAGAATTTTTTTTTCAAAAATGTGAATTTTTGACGCCAGTAATGTGGGAACTTTCGAAATCAAAAGGTCTCACAACAAACTGTTGGATAGTTTTTAAGGTGTTCAATATATACCTACAGTAGTATCTATTCCTTACATTTGGATATTATATTTAATTTTTAAAATATCAATAATAAGGATACTTGAAATAGTAGTGTTTTGAAATTTAAGAAAATATGTCTTTCCTCAAAAACTTGATCAAAGATTTTTGTAAACAAAAAATATTAAAAACAAATTCATATAGTAAATCTAACTTGATTTGAAGTTTTTTTTTTTTTAAATTAGTTATTGATGGCCTTTCCCATAAAAGCAGTTTTTTGTTTTCGATTTTCTCAAAAACACCATAACTGATATTGATAATTTTTGCTTAAGGTTGCTTAAAAGTTTAAAAATAAAAAATATTGTGTATTCAAATTTTGAGACATTTTGCTGGCATTTATAAAAAAAAACTATGTTTTTTTGAAAACTAAATATTTCGAAAATCACATTCTGAATTTTTTTCAACTCGACAATTTACAGCTCTTACGACTTTTGCAAACATATTTATAAGAATAACATATGTTTATGGCATGTTGTAGTCAGAGTTGTCATTATGGTGATAGGAAAGACGAAAAAACTAGGTTTCGTAATTCTGTCTGTTTGGTTCGGTCGATCTCCTTTAAACTTGGTAGATAACATTTTTAAATATTTCCCCCAACAATTTTATTTTTAAACAAGAACTAACGGTACCTGCTATACGAATTCTTTCAGACATTTTTAAAATACTTTTTTTTTTTTAACTGTTTCCAGAAAAGCAAAATTAGATAAAAAATTTGTTCGAAAAATAGTTATTAGTGGTACCCCCCGAAACTTTTGTTAAACTAAATTCTTGTATGCTAATGCTCCCGAAAGTATTCTAGTTTCTAAATTTTTTTTTTGATTTTTGGAATTTTTTTTTTCGAAACTCAATATTTTTCATTTTTTTCAATTTTTTTCAAACTTAACTTAAAAGGTTTTAAATACAATCTACAAGAAGGGGGAAAACAAAAAATTGTTTATCTTTTTATTTTAAAATAACGATACCCACCATACAAACGTAAAAAAAAATATTTTCGAAATTTGTTTTTTTTTCGAAATTAATTTTTCGAAGATTAATTTTACTGATCTATAATTTAATAAAAAAAATTAACACTAAGATTTTACTGACTGTACGTGCCATACAATTTTCTTATCGGCTAACGAATTTAAATTAAAAGTTTTACAGAGGAGCTTCTAAACAATTTTGAAAAACATTGAATTTCGAAACTTAAAAACAAAAATTATTTTTGAATATTTTTTCGATATCTCAAAAATGGGTCAATATTTTTTTTGAAATTGAATTTTTATTCGTATAATAATACAAATTTGAAGTTGACCTTCCAACATTTTTTCTTAAAAATGTTTTAAAAATTTTGTATATGTATAACAGCTTATTTTCTTTAAATCCGCTTCAATTTATTATTGGTGTTGTTTTATAAACTAGTATTTGCGTTTGAGAAATCACATGGCATCCTGTTTTAAGCTCCAACTTATAAGGGAATTGTTTAAGTCAATTAAAAAATTAATTTTATGCCTTTCTCCCCTTAATCAGTTCACCCTTGATACCCGCTTCGCTAGGAATGCTCATCAGTTCACGCTTGAGCCTAACTTTGGTCGTACCGTAAAATATAGAGATTCGTTTTTTAGTCGCACAACACGATTATGGAATAACTTACCCGACACAGTTTTCCCTTGCCATTTCAATTAACAAACATTCAAAATCAATGTTCAACGACACCTCCTTTATCTCCGCCCCTAATTTCCCCATCTCCCGTGCTGTGTTTTATATTATAAGGGTCTCCTAACATACCCTTGAGAGCGTGTGAATTATGGAAAAAAAAGTAGTATTTTTGTCTAGTAACATTTATTTTTAAAATGTTAAGTCTTCTTAGCATAAGAGCTAGTTAGTGTGACACAGTCGTGCTTTTTTTGTTAAGACCAAAACTAAACGATTATAGATACCTAATTTTTTTTTTAAATTGAAGCAAATATTTTTTTTACATGTAAGCAGATGTTTATAAAAAAAATTCCCTTTTTTTAGGGTTAGGTATCTTGTAATTGAAAAAAAGATCAGAACAATTTTAAATAATTTTTTCTCAAAAATTTATTAATTTGATAAAAATCAGTTTTCAAAGAAGTAATTTTTTCGTTTTGAAAAAAATTTCAAATGTCTTTTTTTTTATTTTTTTACTTCAAGGACCATATTCTAGCACAGTGGTTCACAATAAAATTTTAAGGGTAGTCGTCACCCTTTACGTGTCTACAAAGTTAATATTCGAATGACTTATTTTTCTCGAGATTGGCTAAAAGATTATTAAGGTAACCATTTATATTTCATTTTTGGTTTTCTCATTATTGGCGTACAGATTAAAATTTCATCTTTTATACAGAAGCTTCTGAAAAGTTTTGAAAAAAGTTGCATAACAAATTCTTGAAAACAGTAGGTTTTAAGTTTTAAATTACTTTTTTTTTAAATTCGATATTTCAAGACCTGTTAAATGAATTTTCTTGAAATCAGGTTTTTATAGACGTTGACATAATTTTTCTAGACTGAAACTGAAGCGGTGTTGAATTTCAGAATTTCTCAAAATGGAGACTTCAACTGACTGCTTGTATCATGTAAATTCACTCCATTAGAATTTTTTATTTGGGGTTTTTTGCAAAGATCAAGTCTACGCCCAAAGCTTTTCCTACAATTATTGCACTTTAGGAAAACATCTGCACTGTTATTCGCAAAATACAGCCACCATTACGCAATACCATAACCATTACACGATGCAAGATTTCATCAAAAGAATAAGCTTTCGTCAGTAGAGCCAAGTAGATCATTTAACAGATAATATATTTCATTATTAACCGCAGAGATTGTAGCTTAGATATAAAAAATATTTCAACTTTTCTAAAAAAAACTGTTTTTCTTTTTTAATGATCAAGAATTAAACCTCTTGCTGAGTGGCCTTTTATAAAAGCAAGTGCCTTATGCCATAACACCTGACCCAGAAATATTTGTGTTTTAGGATCAATTTTTCCAAAAAGGTGATTTCTTAAAAATATCCATTGATGCAAAAAATTTTAATTATTCAAAAAGCCTTGAATCGGTATTCTTAAAAATAGTTTTTTACATATAAATTGTTTTTTAAATTTTAGACAACAAAAATTTCGTATTTTAATGTAAAATATATATCTAAAAAAAATCATCAATCAACAGGAGGCGTTCGGATAGGTAATGCGATTGACATTTTTTGTGATATAATCGAGAATATGGTTACAATGATTAAATATCAAATATGAATAATTTTTTAGGTCAATTGGGAGCTCAGGGTGTAAAGTTGATGCTTGTTTAAATTCAACATAAAATCGAAATCAATTATATTCTTTTTTTTGTAATAATTTTTTTTTTTGCAAACGTTACTTCATTTGGGGTTAAAAAATTGAAACTCATTTATTCAAATAAAAAGCCACTTTTTCATTTTATCATATATGTATGAATGTGTATCCCACATTTTACCCAGCATTCGATTATCTCGTACTCTTAGCATGGTCCAGATTAGCCGTAGATTCCTACTGATTGATTTTTAAATTGGTATATACATGTGTACATAACACACGTGCTTTATGAAACAATAAAATGTACATATATGTACATATATATTGTATTTTTAATTTAATCAAGCAATTTAAATAAAATGATTTAACTGATTGCATTTTTCAATTTTACTTAAGTGTGTTAAAGTTGATTTTTTTAAATAAGTAGAGCCGAAATCATACTTTTTGTAAAAAAAATTGTGGAAGATATACACAACAATAAACTAAGATTATTTACCTACTTCTGCTATTTAGGGTGAATCTCTGGAACTTAAATATTAACAAGCTTAATTATTTCTTTGTAATATACTCGTACCTAGACAAAAAACGAAAAGCTTCAAAAAGATATTGCGACTAAACTGATTTTTTATTTTAGGGATTTTTTTTTTGATGTCTTAAGTATAGCCTTGCAAGTTCTCGATGTGTAAACAAAACATCTTTGCCGGCGGTAGGTTAACCAAAAACATGGGTCTAACATATACGTTCTATGTAGCACGTTACCGTTACAGTTTTCGTGAAAATCGTTGTGGTTACACGTTCCGTGTAGCCCGTTACTGATACATTTTTGTGTTACTTACGGAAGATTGCATTTAAGGCCATGTTTAAATTGGAAACTTTGAGTCACCTCACAAAAGAGTTCGCATATTGTGAAAATGTACTTTCCATTGCCCCAAAATATTCTCCATACGTCAAAATTTAATTTGTCCCTTATCTGTCAAACTAAATAATGCCAAATTTCGAACTAAATATTATACATATATGTACATCAAAACATTGATCGTTCTTCATCTGTCAAGCCATGAACTGGATGATGAATTATATGCCAACGGATTTAATATTTACAGAGGGAGTGAAATAAAGTACAGAAACGTCAAAAATAAAATGCACGACTGGGTCGCACGAACTTGCTCCTATGTAATAGACTAGGAATTTTAAAAATTAATTTTTTAAATTCTTTTAGTAGTAAGAGACAAAAACAGAATGCTATGCAAATATTTTTATATGCAAGATAAACAATTATAAGTGGTTTCTTAAAAAAAAGCTTTTATATACAAAATTTGTAAAAGATTTTTAAGAAAAAAATTTGCTATGCCAACGTTAAGTTTTGATTATTGTACGATTGAAAATTAAATTTCCAAAAAAATATTGAGCCGTTTTTAAAATATCGTATTTTCCAAAAAAAAAAATGATTTTTTTTTTTCAAAAATTCAAAAAATATTGTTTTTTAAGTTTTGAAATGCAATGGTTTTTAGACTTTTTAGAAGCATCTCTACAAAAAATTTCATTTAAATCCGTTATGTCGATAATGAGTAATCCAAAATTTGAAAAAAATGGTTCTATGGTTGGTACAAGCTGTAATATCTTAATTTCAATTTTTTTTTATAATATTAAAGAGCGTTAAAATTAATTGAATAAAAAAAAATGTATCAAAATTCTAGGCACCGTTTTCGAGAAAAATTTGATTTTTGAAAGCCATTTTTTAACATTTGTATGGTGGGTACCTTTATTTTTAGGTAAAGTAAAACTTTTTTTCATACATCTTGTGCATTGTGTTGAGAAACTTTTATTTTTTAAGTTTAAAAAATATCCAGCATAAGGTTTTCGAAATATTGAGTTTTGAAAAAAAAAATGGTTCCTTGGAGGTTACCCTCAATAACTATTTTTCGGAACATTTTTTTCAACTAGAACCTATAGCTTTACTAAATGAAATTTTTTTGTATCTTTTTTTTTTAAATCTGTCGAACAGTTTTTGAGAAAAAAAATATTTATAAAATTTCGAAAAAAATTCGCATGGCAGGTACCGTTATTTTTAGTCTTAAAAAAAACGTGTGGAGGGAAAAATTAAAAATGATATCTATCAACTTTGAAGAAAATCGGTCGAGTCGTTTAGGCTGTAGTCGAACAGACAGACAGACAGACAGAATTGCGAGACCCACTTTTTTAGTCTTTGCTATCATCGTAATGTCAACTTTGATCAAAATTTCGAGTTCGATTTTTTTACGAATGCATAACTTGCCTCAGTACCTATAAGTCGAAAGTAAAAAGTCAGTGTGAACACCGTCTATAGCACAAAAAAGACATAAATTACACAATTCTTTTTTTCAGTTGTTTCATCTGTAATCTTTTTGTGAGGGAAGAAGCGGAATAAAGCTGCTTTTCTACACCCCTAAACACAACTGTAAAAAAGATGAAAGCAAAATAGAATCATGTAATCAGCCCCAAAAGTCAACCTGAAGTATCAAATTTTCTTGCATGGTTAGTGGCGTTCACATTCTCAAATATATTTTACAATCACGGCATGAGTAGCTTGATTTTGATAACGTGAATGCTCACGACAAGCATGTTTGAGAATGTAAACGTATGCTTGTCAAACCTGAAGTTAATTTCATGAGAAAACATCTGCGTTTGAATAAAACTGGAGAAATTCAATCCTGTATTAAATAGCAACCCTGTTTGAGCATAAGTACGAGTATTACAAACTTTACGTTACGTAGTAAAGTCCGGTGGTGGTGCGTTCTTTTTTTAAAATCTTATTTTGGAACTCCGTGGTTTTTTGTGCATTTCTGTGAATTTCAGTCCAAAGCTCTGTCGATGTTGATATATAAACAAAAAATCTGCCTAAATTCACAGAAAATGTTTTTAATAATTAAAAAACATGTTGACGATTTGATTATAATTTATGTTATTGGCTTACATTCGAGAATCGGGCGACTCATCTTAACCGTGACTCACAATTTTTTTTAATACATAATTTAAGGATAGTTGGAAAGAATTTAAAGGAAGATACCGATGCACATTGGTTGTGAATGTCTTAAATCTTAATTATGTAGAGTGACGGAAAAATTGAGAGCGGTTAAGTATTCCACATTCGCGTAGTCCGTCTAAAGAAAGAATCATTGAGTTTTAAGGTACGTTTGAAGTGAGGCTCAAGTGTAAGATGATGCACATTCATGGAAGCGGTAGCATTACTGTTTGTTTTTTAAGGACTATTTCACTTAAACATTTCCACAACATAAGAATAACGATAAGATAACGAAAGACAAGGAACATTTCTTCGTGATGAAAATTTTTTTGCATGGGCCAAGGAATTGATCTACTGCTTTTAATATTGTGGGCTTACTGAGATAAGTTCGCCTGTAACAGCTAGCTTTCATATGCAATGATCATGCATATTTATTTTTTTCTTATCAAAAACCTGTGATCTAATTTTGGTAAAATTTCCAATATATAAGGGTTTTTTCATTAAGCATTTCTTATCTTAAAATTTTAATAAAACAAATTGCCAGTGATATCTCATTTAAATTTTTTTTAGAAGGACCGAGTATACAATTATATATGGAATATAACATTATTCAAATGTCCACCGAACCTTTCCAAAACGTCCATTTTTCCATAACTCTGGCTGAATTTGACCTAAAATAAAACATTTCACCAATTAAATTCCCTTAATTCATAGAGAAAGAAGTAGACGTTTATTTTTTAATGAATCCACTTCTACGAAATCATATCATGTACTTTTACATACATAATATAGATGTACACATAGCAGGTATGTCACTAACTCGTGATTGTTACAACTAATCCATGAGGGTATTTAATTTATTATCACTTCGGCTCCGAAAAACTTTAGCAATTATTTCAAATTAAACTACCCTTTGCCACGGTTTATACCGACACAGCTTTGTTATGTTATATCTACCTTTATTTCAAATACGAGCACATACACATGAATGTATTCGTATATGGTGAGTAATGCACAAACAAACCCTAGCAGTACTCTAGGGTCGTTGAGACGTGGCTTTGAATAATATTGAGCTTAGATTAAAAGCTTGTACACTATCAACAACACCACCACCGCCTATATATATCATGTCCCTGAACTAGTGTAACATACAGAAGTCAGCACCGCCGCCGCCTCCATGCAGCGCCATGCACTGAAATTGTAGTTGTGAGATACGATACGAGTATTTTTAGAAGCATAATAAAAGGACTCATATTGAAAAGCAAATGCCGCAGGTACAAGGTATAGGGTTGCCGTTTGACAGTTTGAAAATAATTCTAGTTTTATATTACAAATAACTTCTGAAAAAAACTGGTACTTGAAATATGTTTTTTAAATTATCTTATATTAAAAATAGCGGTCCCTAAATATCTATTGAAAAATATAGTTCAACCTTTTATTAGACAAAAATCTGGTCATGCAATGAAAATTGAAGATGGAGACACAAAATTTCATAAAATAAATTATTTTATGAAAATGATTTTCTTAAAATATCTGTGGCAATCAATGCAGAAATAATTTGACCTCTTATGTTAATTTTTCTCGGCTGATTTTCTTCTTTACATGCAGAATCAAGGTGTTGAGTCCCCAGTTACATGACACCATTTTGTTTAACATGTCACATGCCATCATAGAGGATAAAAAATGAGAAGAATGGAAAAATAATGGAAATATTCTATGAATTCTCAAAGATTGCATTCAATTGATTGCAAGAAATGATTTAAATCCTTCAAATGCCAAATAAATGCCGATTTCAGATTGTGAAGTCTAAAATGAAGTCAATTAATGCAATCTTTCAATTGAAGTAAATAAGGTTGCATTCACAAGAGATTAGTTATTTTTACAGCCTTTTCACGAAGCAGCCGGACAACATAATATTTCCACATTTTAAATCCTACTTTCTACTAATTTTAAAATTCAATTCCTTGTTAGTCAATTAAATTGAACAAAATTGAGTTTCTACTCGTATCTTAAAAGATGAATATTCAAGAATCTAGTTTCGCACTGATATTGTATTCCTTGGTAACCATGCTCTGTGCACTCCATACCCATAAAAACTATTGTGGGATACAAAAAACTAAAATTTCTTCAATCAGTTTATGGACTATGAAGGCAGAATTTTTTTTAATGGCTTTTGCAGCCGAGCAAACCGCGCATTGAAAATAAAATAATAAAAATAACTATTTCTTCCTTAGAGTGGCCTCTCATTCAAACACGTACACTGACTATATACCTTACATACATATTTAATGCAGACATATGGGATTTTTTTTTTAAGTTGGATCAACATTAGCAAAAGATTTATACTGTAAGGTTAATGTCAAAAAACGAATTCGGTTAACTTGGTAAGGATACTCAATTTAGAGACTTTTGATCACTATAAAGAATTGTAATAATTTTGTTTCTTTTGATACAATTATTGCAGCAAATAGAACAATTTTATTACTCATCATGAGAGATAAAAAAGTAAATTTTGTTTGGAATTTAACGAGAACTTATTGAAAAATCTGTGATAATCAAAAATATACTCTAAGGCTAGGCGCGCACATTCAATTTTTAGTTGCACAGCTGTTTGGTTGCTTACAGAAAACAGATGAAATATTTCATAGGTTGAATGTCCGCGCAGGTGCATATAAATATATGCTACCCAAATAGCGAATTCATTTGAGGCAATCGTTTAGTTTGCGTCAAAACACAAACTTTTTATTTGCTCGAATCAAGCAGTTGCGCAACTAAAAATTGAATGTGCGCGCCTAGCCTAAGCCTGCATATTATTTGTCGCAATGATGGCAGAAATTACAATTATAGGTTTGTTTTCCTGTAAATAGCCAATTTTGGAAGACTTTTGCTGCAGGGAGATTAACCAATTTGCGGGAATTGCAAAAGAATGCAATCTTTTTGTGAACGAAATCTTAAAAAATCATTCGATAATTTATCAATGAAAAGATTGCATTCATTAACTTTACTTCATCCGTTTAAAATTAGAAAGATGTCATGCATTCGTGTTCCTATTAATAAAATACAACAATCGATTGAATGTAATCTTTAAGCAGTTTGTGCAATCTTTGTATACGTTTTGAATTGTTCTCAAAGTATTGGTATGATGTTTAAATGGTTTTAGTATGATACTAGGAAAAGAAGACAATTCTACAAATTTTTTATTAAAGTTTAGATCATGGAATAACTAATTTATCGTACTTAAATAATGTGACATTTTGACACTTTCAAAAGTCAAAACAGGTCAGGCCTGAAGATGTGAATGTGGAAGAAATGTGATTTCAAGAAATACAGTACCACGCCTCATACAACCCCACCCATTTTGGCTGAAGTGCATGGGACCAGTATTTTGGTTATATGATTGTATTGAATTTCTTTTTGTACTATAATGCAAGAGATTGTATATATACACACACTATCACATCAGACCTGATCTAGCCGGCTAATTGCCTTTCCGCTTAGTCGTCTTGAAGCATTCGGGATGCTTATGATATTGTTGGTTTGGTACAGTTCTCTTTCTTCTAAAAAAAGAAAATTGATTCTGAACTTGAAAAAAGGTTAAAAATCCGAAGGCAGCCTTAACGCCCTAACGCCTTAAACGTAAAAATCCAGAAATGTCATTTATAAATATTTTCGTTATTACGGATAACCCAAACAAATCATCTTCTTCATTATCATGATCTTCAAGGGATAAACTAAACTAAAGGAGGAGGACCGTTCCTTTACACAAAATAAATGAACCCAGGTGAACATTAACTCGCCATCGACCTCAACAGCTCAACGTTTCACAAATTCCTCGAAACACACTTCACAACCAAAGAAGTGTTGCAACTTGCTCGTTTGGCATTGAGGATCAGAAGAAGTTCTTCCTGATTACCATATCCTCTTAGGAAGTTAAGGTAACCTCGCTTACAGAGAGGGCTATCGAAACAATTGGAAAAAATGTAGTAAAACCTGCGAATTTGTTTATAGTCGCACACTTGATTGCTTGTAACACAAAGGTTAAGACTGCATACATTAAACAAGCAAGTAATGAAGCAACAGTCAACTTTAAAACCTCGAAACTAAGAAAATTTTAATATTTTTTATCCTAGGTTTGCCATAAATGCCTTGAATATCCAACTCGAATGGCATTTACCGTTCCTTTATGGCTGATTGCGGAATTAATCCAAACAAGATGTTATTTTAAATACATAATGGAAAGATTTAAACAATCATATAATAAAACGGCAAACATGTTTTTTGTGGTACACTTTACGCGGCCCACAAAAACCGAAGGGGCATAACTTACATATTAAACGAAAGCATTTTTTGCATAGATGTGCACAATGCCAAAATTATTTAAATATACTACACAGAAATTGATTAAAACAACAAATAAAAATTGCAAAAAAATGCCCGGACATCTGTTGCTGAATAGAGCATACATTTACACTACCTATACTGTCATACATTATTATATAATTATCTGTGGTTTAAGTTTAGTAAAAGTTAGAACCATTTTAACTTTTGCTTTCGTTGTTGTTTGGAAAAATACAGCACATTTCGTCACTTTTCACTCTTTGGGTGTTTTTCTTTTTTAGTTCAGAGTAGAACCTGAACTGTCAAACAAAAAATCGTGTTTCTTTGTTAGCTCAGAGTGTATAACAGTTCAAATTTGTGTTTCTTTTTTCGTTTAGAGCGTGTTCAGAGATTGTTCAGAGCTCGGTATAAAATATCTGAGCAGAGAGAGTTAAATTCTGAAATCATTCTGACAGACAGGAAAAAAACTCAAAAACTCGCGTGTGTTTAAAAAATAATTCAGAGCTCTTAGAACATGCTCGATTCGGAGAAAGTTCAGAGCATGTTCGACATGCTCGTGCTCTGTTCAGTGCTTTACTCTGAATGAAAAAAGAAAAACGCCCTTGAAGTCGAATGTAGTTAAGTCTTAGAGTATTAACTACATCTATCGGGCAATTTCCGTATTAGGCTAGGCGCGCACATAGCAACACTGTTTCGTTGCTTATAGAAATCAGATGAACTATTTGGTTGAATGTCCGCGCAGGTGCATATAATTATATGATACACAAAATTGCGAACTCTTTTTTGGGCAATCGTTTAGTTTGTGTCAAAACATAAACTTCTTAGTTGCTCGAACCAAGCAGTTGCGAAACTAAAAATTGAATGTGCGCGCCTAGCCTTAGTGTTTTCAAAAAGTGAAAAACTGAAATTTAGAACCATTTCAACGTTTACTTTTTGTGTGTTTCGAGATGGAAGATAGAAATTTGAAATGAGTTGAAAAAAGAGAGCATGTACTCGTAGTTCTAGCTTTATTCTATGCGTTACTGTTTTCAAATCTTCCCTGAAAATAAAATATCCCCCTGGTTTGACAAGAATGCGTTAACAAACAAACAAAATATCAAATTCGAATTAGAGCTGAGTAAATCGTTCATTTCAAATGATTGAATCGTTCAACAATCGATTACGAAAATGATCCGATCATTTCAACCAACCGATCATTCGATCATTTTCATTTCAATGAAATGATTCAATACTGTTCCTATTCGATTTTAATGTCGATTTCGATGATAAGATTGACTTATGGCTTTGATAGTTCTCACAAAATATTCTGTTATTGTAAGCCATAAATTGCCAAATAACATCGAATGATGGCTACTTTGTATATGGATTAAAAGGTGTCAAAAAAGTTTTCGGCTGACATTTTGTACGAAATACACTTTGTACGTCAAAGCTGAATTATCTATTTGTCAAGTCATAAACTGTCAAATTCCATCAAAGGATGGCTACGATGTCGATGGATTAAAAAACGTCTATAAATATCCAAAAAAAAAGGTATTTTATTTTTTGCTCCGGAAAAGAGCAATTTTAGGGCTTTCGGCTGACATTTTGTACAAAATACACTTTGTACGTCATAACTGAATTCGTCCTCTATTCGTCAAGTCATAAACTGCCAAATTCCATCAAAGGATGGCTAAGATTTCGATGGATTAAAAAACGTCTATAAATATCCAAAAACAGGTACTTTATTTGCTGCTCCGGAAAAGAGCAATTTTAGGGCATTCGGCTAACATTTTGTACGAAATACTCTTTGAACGTCATAACTGAATTCGTCCTCTATTCGTTAAGCCATAAACTGTCAAATTCCATCAAAGGATGGCTACAATGTCGATGGATTAAGAAACATCCAAAAATCCACATTAAACATACCGGATTCTGATACATCAAATAACATCAGTTCAACCCAACAGTTGTTTTTGTGGCCTACAACATCAACAACCAATATGCAACTTGTCAAAAATCTGCAATGTGTCAGAAATGTGTATAGGTTTAAAATTTTGTTTACCATTAACTGTTTTCCTTTGGACTCCAGGATTGAGTGCTTAGTAGGTACTTCTCATTGCATTCAACAATTTAAAAAAATCATGAATTCTCTTTTTTTTTTTTTTATAATTTACTCACGCTCAAGGGAATATGAATACCCTTTAAATGTTTCAACACAGCGTGGTCGTGAAGTTACGGAAGAGAAAGAAGGATAGGAAAGATGTGTGGCACGATGTTCTGAGACTAAGGTGGTTGTCTCAGATTTTTTATCTCCAGGGATGGCGGCTCAACTAAAGCGGAGAATTGCCGTGTCTTATTTCTATGTCCCTTATAATTCGCATTATTTTATTCGTTTTTCATCCTTGTTGGGCATACTAGTTTAACTCAATCACATGTTGTTAGTGTTATGCCTAAACAACATGTAATGAGTAAACCAGCATCCCATTGATGACAATTTATAGAAGGTTTTAATGGAATTAAAGAAACATAGACGACGGCAGGAATCGAACCTGTTATATTGAGGTTGACAGGCGAGCACACAACCATCGTGCCACGGCCACCCCTGTCTTTTATTGAATGATAATGAATTAAATAAATTGGCACTCGAATTTCGAGAGCTGGGTCGGCTAGTATATTGGAATATTAGTTACCTATAGAAATCTAAATCATAAATAAGATTTATTTAAATTTACTTTAGTAACTAAGAAAGAGATAACCCATTTATATTAACAAAATGAGTACTAATAATTGAAAAAAATTGGCCCCTAAGTCTAAGACAATATACGTTTTTATGTCTTGTTTTTTGATGTCATTTTCTTGAGAAAACTACGACTTTTTGCTAAAACCAAAGCATGGTCACCTGCCATATAAAACATTTGGCTCAAAATTTTACACGTTGCTCGTTTAAGGAATAAAACCGGCTCTATTAAACACAGTCGTTTAGCTTGGAGCCTTTGTCTAACATTATCATATTTAAAACACGTTAGATAACTCTTCTTACTAATGGGTGTTTTACAACAAAACCGAAGCGAATTCACGTTGAACAACCCTTAATTTGACAGATAAAGACAAAAATACACAAAAAAAAAGAACAGAGACAAATTCAAACCAAATAATTTTTCGCCGAGAAAGGATACAGATTTTGATTGATTTGTTTAATTCACAAAATAAAACTTGATTTTGTTGTTGCAAGGTGTAAATTCATTTGGCAATACACGAATATGCATACATATGTACATTTGCACGGACTTTTTTGTCCACCGGCCGCCAAAATATTGCAAAATTAAAGATCGTAAAGCACTTTTGTACGTTTGTTCCACATTTCTAATATTCGGTCTATATAGGTACAAAGCACGTCTTTCAAAGAATCAAATATAACATCAGTAAACATGTTTGCTTTAATTTGTTTAAGTATGAAATGGCCGTTGTCAATATGGAGAAAGTATACTTTTAGAAGATAAAGTAGCTATTTGCTACTATTAATGTTAGACGAGCTCTTTAACGTTAAAGTAAAGTTTATGTCGTTTAAAATTAACGAAAATTCGGTTCTCGTTCTAAACATAATATTTAGAGTCGACTTGCATTCTAAAATTGAATAAGAGCAGGTTTTAAATGTTTAAAATTTTGCGCCATTGGTTTTAAAAAATTTCTGAAAAGGTATCTAACCGTGTTCATTTAGCTCTGGACCTGTGTTGTGCCAAGTTTTTGTTCTTTTTCTGAAGCTCTAGCCACTATATTATGTGCTTTATTAGGTAGGTGCGTGAAGCTGAAAACTTCTCCAAAATTAACGACATCAATAAAAGTAAATGAACAAACAAAACAGCTGTGATTGTGAACAGTTTCGCCGTGCGAAGTATAAACTTATTAGTTTTTTGAACCATATCCACAAATATATGTACCTTCCATAACTATTAAGTAAAGAGTGGTCCAACCATAATGCACGATGTTAATTGTGAGTCACACCTTAACGTCAAGTTTTTGCCCAACTTAATTTGACATTTATTGTTTTCAGTGTTTGACAAATTCAACCATGGAGAGGTACACAATTGAGCAGTGCGTTAAGTTGTTGAAGTTTTTCACGAAAAACGGTGTTCAAATCAAAATGCATTTTGTGCACTTCGTGATTGTGTTGGTCAGCGTAATCGACCAAATGTGTCCATCGGTAGAATTGTGCGCAAATTTCAGCAAACTGGGTTCTGTAGGAAATGTGAAAACACCTGTGCATGTGCATGCTAGCCCAGTTCGTTCTGCGGAATACATTGCTGTTGCTATAGTGTTGCAGAAGAGCCGTCAATCTCGACTTGTCGTCGTGCCCAACAATTGAACATCTCACGAACATCACTGATGCGAATTTTGAACAAAGATTTGAATTTACACGCTTACAGAGTTCAATTGACTCAAGCCTACTGACCATTTCAAGCGTCGTTAATACGCCGAATGGTTGCCTGAACAGACAGAAATCAATGGTGACTTTACAAAGAAAATTATCTTCAAAATTGCCCCACTTGGAAAAGCCAATGCATCCACAAAGAGTGACTGTTTCGTGCGGTTTATGGGCTGCCGGCATCATCGGGCCGTACTTCTTCTAAAATGAGGTCGGCCAAGCAGTTACCGTGAATACTGTTCACTGTCGCGAGATGATAACGGACTTCTTGTGGCCAGAAATTGATGATATGGATGATATGTGCTTCCAACAGGATGGTGCCACTTGCCACATAGCCAACAAAACAATGCCTCTTTTCCGCGAGAAATTCAATGGCCGTGTTATCTCACGTCGTGGCGGTGCTAATTGTCCGCTACGATCATGTGATTTGACACCGTTGGACTTCTTTCTTTGGGGACATTTAACAGAAAAGTGTACGTCAATAAGCCAAGAACAATTCAAGAGCTAAAGGATGATATAATTCGGCACATGAACGACATTGAACCTCAATTATGTCTCAGAGTCATTCAAAATATGGACCATCGGATAGATATATGCCACCGAAGCCGTGGTGAGCCGATATTTTATGCCACACATAATTGTGATAGATCCTTCTATCATAATAAAAAATATTAAGATAATTCTCTGAAAACTTTTTGTGTTATTTACAATTAACATCGTGCGTTTTCGTTGGATCACCCTTTATAATGTAATACATCTTGTTGTAATATTTGGTCAATTGCACTGTCACGCTGGAGGTCTCTCTTATTCCACCTTTTTCTTAAAGGTACTCGTACTTCCTATTAAAGGAAGTGACGCATCATATAAAAATATCTTGCTACGATAAATTTTCTCTCATTTATCCACTTGGAATATGCTATCCTCTCCACTGTTGTCACTATTAACCAGCATAAGGGATGCTAGATCGTGTAAAGACCCAAGTAGACCAAACTTATAATTGCAAAAATTGCCTCTCTTAGCCTTAATAATTGATTTTCGGGGAGAATAGGCACACATTAAAGGGTTTCGACCTTGTACAAAAAAGATTGCAAATACTTATAGGGTCAGAATCCAAAAATTTATAAACACACAAGTTCAAAATAATTGTGAATACCATAAGATTTGTTGTCTTCTATTATTTTCTTCTGTATGCGTCAAATTTAATTTATTTATGTGCTAGAAACTGAAAGAATAGAATTGTTTGCGTGAATTCTGTCGTTTGGTTATGGTCAGATGATCTACGAGTAGCTAGCTAATGCATGCCTTGTAGTCACTAGGCTATAGTGCCACCAAATTTATTCTTTGTATGTGTATGCCTTCAAATATGCAACAAAATATGATGTTCGAACTACGTTTAGGCTGTCGAAAGACTTTTGCATATCCAAAAGGCACCTTAAAGTATTTTGATCGCACATAAAAGTTCTTATTGGAAAGTCCATTTGTCTTGCCCCACACATCCGGCTGGAAGAGCCTTCTGCATCCGCTCTAATCAGCTGACCCTACCCGTGTGATTTCAACTATTAAACGCACACTTTTGTCAACAAATAATTGGGTTTGGGGTGAGCCTAGGAGTCCATGTTGTCATGGTGAATGCATTGGATTGTCACGCCACAAGAGGTCCTCCGATTGAATCCTAGCCTTTTCTATCTAAAAACAAACATTTATCAGGGGTATTGCCTTTTGTGAGGATGCGACAAGTCTTCCAATTTCATTCAAGAGCACAACACGAATAAGGGAATGGTAACTCTATAGGCCCTGGTTTTCCACAAGCTGACGCTGCACAAATTTTAAGTAAGCAATTAAGTGCTTGGAAGTGATGAAATCATTTAATGAATTTAATGATAAAGTATAAACACAATTTCACGTTTAAATATACAGTACTTTCAAGAAACCCCTTTTTCGGGGTTGTGACATTGTACATTGAAGTCAAAAACTATTGACGTGAATCGTCTTCATGCCTTCGACATCGACATAGTATTTGATTTGATGCAGTCCATAAAAAAATACTTCCAAAAGCAATTGGCTGTAACTATCAAGAGTACCTATATACGAGTATTCTGAAGATATTTCTGAGAAAATTTGAAACCCCTTAAAACCAGTTTGGTCAAATTTATTTTGTGGCTTTGACTTTATTCTCAAGTTCAAAAATAAAATGTAAAATTTTCCCTAAGAAGTTTGCTCAACTATAAATGAGGCACTAACAAAATTACCCAACCACCACTCAAAATAAAGTTGTTGTATTCAATAAAATTACTATTGATTATTCAAAGGGTGCTTCTGTGTTATTATCTCACTGTATTCCGTACCTATCCTACCTTTATACATATCTATCGAAGGAGGCATTACAATATCTGGAGTCCTTACGAGTAGGTCTCGGTTCGATCCGATTCGATTCGATTCTTCAGTACATATTTACGTCCACAAATTTCAGCACAAATATGGTATTTTGTCGATACACAACAACCAACCTACTTCAGGTGGATTTAGAAGTGTCGTCTTTCAATGATCCACCCGCATCTGCAAAAGTACTAGTCAAAAAAAAAAAAAAAATGCGACAGTATTCGAATTGCACAGCAAGAGCAACTAACTTCGTCGGCGTCGGTAACGAAACGAAACGTTACAACATAAACACACAGGGATATGTATATTGTCGTCCCTTTACAAAAAAAAAAAAAGGATGAAGAACGGAAAAACGGAATACAATTTGCTATGCTTGAAATGTACCGTTGAACATTATCGTCGACTTTGAAAGATATTTGCATATTTATCCTTTATACGGCAAATGCTGTGCTTACGTTTTCTCTCACACCTTGAGCTAGAGCTAGGTATAGAACATAGAGGAAGAGAGAACATTTAAGGCTCCCTTTAGTCCCTTCAATTTGGAATTTTACCAAAGAAAAACACCGGGACATCAGGGTCGGAATGAAAATTTGATTGAATCAGGCCTTCGTGGTGTCACAAGTCTTAAAGCTATTCTAACAAGAAATGGAATGTATTTTATTCAGACTTGGCAATAGGCATCATTAAGGGATCATTAAGGATCATTAAGATACCGAAATATTTTCGACTCAAAATTGGTTTTAAAGTCAACAATTAGCAAAAATTTGCATTTCATCAGATGAGTATAAGTTTTATATATACGAGTATGTAAAACTTACAGTACTCTCGTGGAGATGAACGATTGGAGCGACATGTTAAGCATAGTGATAGTACTTGTCAGATTTGTCTCTGCTAAATTTAATAATTAAATATTCTCTTGTTTTGTATGTTATCCTACTGTCCACTTTAAAATCGTGCGCTAATTTCAGCGCCACCACCAGGATGGCGTTGGTACCACATAATCACACTCCATGATAATACTATAGGTTAAATAACACAAAGGTATAAGGAACTTGTCAACTTTTGTTAACTTAAGTTAGTCAATTCATCATCAAGCAAGCAGCAGTTTGTCTCATTAGAACTGAATTATTGATTCAAAAAAGCTTTTAAAAAGTCATTTTCGAATTTAGTTTTCTGTTCCTTAGTTGTAAGCCAATAAAGGAAGAATAATTATTTACCAAGTATTGTCGAATATGTGGTACATTTGCAAGCAAAAATGTTTCTAGCACTGAAAATTAAAAATTGTATTAGAGACGAAGAGCGTGTTTTTTTTTTTAATAAAATGGTATAAATTTTCTTTTAAGACAGTTTTTTTCACATGTTCTTTTTTTTATAACAATACATTGTATGAGAAATTTTAGAAAATTGTATGTCCAACAATCTTTTCTTAAATTTTTTTATTCATGACTTTTCTTAACTTTCTTAGCACCTATGTTACTTTTTTTAATATTAAAAATAGTGAAAAATTGTTTTTAGTACAAGAAACAGACATCACTTTTGGTCTTTGAAAATTTTGTTGTTTCTAGTTCAAAATTGCGATTTTTCAAATTGTTCTTGGGTGGATTTCAGGGGCTTAAATTGCTTTGTTTTCCATTTAATTTGAGGGGAATCTAGCAACTTTTAATCATATCTTCTCAATAAATAAATTTGTAACTGTTTACGGGTTGTCCATGAATCATGCCAATGCTATTGGATACATTGAGATGAGCTTTTTTAATTTAATTTTAATTTAATTTTGGTGGGGGCAATACCCCCATTTATTAGGCTTAATACAAGCTATAGCTTAATCTAACTTAAAACTAAGAAAACTTATAGCTACGAATTGTGGTTGGTGGGGGAATTGATTCAAGAGACGGAGTTTTAGGCAAGGGGTACTAAGGTTGAAGTCGAAGGTTATTGGGTTTGAGTTGACATTCCTTAGCATACGTGAGACTGGTTCATTGGAGCCATAAGACGTACGGTGGGTGGGTATATAAAAGAGAAGGGGATTTCGTATGTTGCGGGGGTTGGTATTAAGGAAGATGGAGTTATAAAGAGTTATACAGTCAATAGAACCTGTAAGAAGACTATGAATGAAGAGAATTTCATAAGTTTTTCTTCGTTCTTCTAGAGAATTCAGGTTAATTAGTTTAAGGCGATCTAGGTAAGGAGGTAGGATTAGGGGATTGTTCCAGGAAAGTCCTCGAAGAGCAAAGCGAAGGAATCGACGTTGGATACTCTCAATTCTGGCGATGTGGACTTGTTGGTAGGGGGACCACACCTGACAGGCGTATTCAAGCAGGGGGCGGACAAAGGTAACATAGAGGGATCGGGTCACATATGGGTTGGAGAATTCCTTGGACCATCGTTTGACGAAACCAAGTGCGGAATTGGCCTTGAGAATTATGTCGTCATAATGGAGATGAAGTTAAGCTCCTGATCACATAATATGCCGAGATCACGTATCGAGTTAACAATAGATAGGGGTTGATTATGAAGAAAATAGATACGGGGAGTAGATTTTAAACGTTTTCGTGAAAAGGTGATTGAGTGGCATTTAGTGATATTTAAGTCTAAGCAGTTTTTGAGACACCAAACTGAAAAATTATTGAGATCAATTTGGATAACAATGGGCCTTACCAATAATTAATTGTTAAACATGTGTTTATGTAAACACCAGGTTAAACTTTAAAGACGATTTAATTGTCGCGTTTACCAATAACCAAGTTAAACACGGGTTTTACTAAGCAGCGCTCTATTATACACTTCTTTATTTGAGGCTTTGAGTACAATAGTGGCGTAACCCACTTTTTTTCAAAAATGAGTTTTTCATAAAAATGGGTCTCTTAATATATCTATTTTAATACAAAAATAGTTGTATGCAGCTATCTACACTCAAAACTAGATGGCACTCAAAAAGGTGTTATTGCATTTTTTAATTTGATCATAGTTTGAGTGCAATAGTGGCGTAACCTTCATGCTTCTCTTAGAAACTGCTTAGATTGTGACTGCTCTACGCACTAGGCAGGGGCTGATGCAAGATTCGGAAATGGCTAAAGTATCTACCGATACTTTGGTAATAACTTTTGATCTCATGAAGACCCTTCCAACTCCAGCACTTATAACAGGGGTTGTATATTACAAAAGACAACTTTGGACCTTTTGCTTCGGCATAAATAATAAGGGTACTGAAAAAGTTCCCATGTATGTTTGGGATGAGTCCACAGCGTCAAGAGGGCCTCAAGAAATTGGATCTTGTCTTATGCATTATTTTAAGAACGTAGGACAGTCTAAAAAAATTATTATGTATTCTGACTAATGTGGGGGCTAAAATAGAAATATAAAACTTTCACTGTTGTGCTAATTTTCGGTATCCCATCCCGATTTTATGGTTGAAGAAATCGACCATAAATTTTTAGTTAGTGGCCATTCCTATTTGGCATGTGACCGAGATTTTGGTATATTAGAAAAGAATAAAAAAATTTATAAGGATATCTTCGTCCCAGATGATTGGGTTAACGTCATTTCCTCGGCCATAAAGAGAAACCCATTTGAAATTGTGAAAATGACTTCATATGATTTTTTCCACGAAATCTCTCGAAGAAAATATCGCAAATAGAAAACTGTCCATTTCAAATTCCAAGGTTAATGGCTTAAAATTCAGTGGTTACATTTCGAAAAAAGTAAACCAATTTCAATTTTTTATAAATATTCTAATGAAATTGATGTTTTACTCGAAGAGGTAAAAAAGAGACAATCAGTTAATATTAAAAAAAACTCAACCAGCTTGTTGTTCAAGCAACTAAACGATAAAAAAAGAAAGACTTAATTGAACTGCTTCAATTTATACCACCAATCCATCACTTTTTTTTATAATAATTTAAAAACGTCAACAAGCGTTCCAATCGAAATATTTGACGATTTATCAGACGAAGAGTAAAATCAATAATAAGTTTAGCGTAACCTTCCTTTTTTCTTTATTTTTACCATGAATGCAATAGTGGCGTAACCCACTTTTTTTCCAAAATAAAGTTGAATTTAAAAAAAAAACTTGCCCTACAAAATATGCCTTTTTTCAAACTCTTCCACATTTTTAGATAAATCAAAAATGTCAAAGGAAAAATACAAAAAAATGTTTAAAGAAAACCTGTTTCTTAAATCTCTCCTAGCTCTAAAGTGAATTTTATGGGTTACGCCACTATTGCACTGACAGCCTCATTTAATCCAAGCAAAATTCCAAATAAATTTTCAACGCAGAGAAATACTCAAAAGCAGAATTGCTTTTTCTCTTTCTTTTGCTTTGAGCTGTCAGAGTGACAGTACAAATGTGGCGTTTATAGTGTCCACTTAAATATTTAAGTCATCTCTTAATTTGATTGTTGGTAACAGGGTTGCAAAAGCTTAGGTCACTTTTTAGCTTAAGCTGGGCTTTAATTCACAAGCTATTAGTGGGTGACTTATGATTTAAAAAAAAATTAAGTCATGAGCAATTTGGTGACTTATGAATTTAAAAAAAATTAATTCACAATCTAAATTAATGCCTAAGCTAGTTGGTAGATTGGAAATGTTTAAGCTTGTTTTGGCTACATAATTATTTATTTATTAACGAAAGTAGATTTCAAGCTTTTGTGTGTCATAAAATAATCATGCTAGCTTATAAATTTTCCAATTAATAACTTTTTAATCAGATTTCATAAGTCACTTAGTAGGTAGTGAATTAATTTTTTTTTTCATTCTTAAATCACTAACTTGTTCATGATTTGAATTTTTTTAATTCATAAGTTTACATTACGAAGGTGGAAAACAAATGAAGTCCCGCAACTCCGTCTGTCTGTTTGGGCCAATTTTCTTCAAACGTGGTACTTAAGGGGCTTCAGTGATTTTCTAGAGGAGAAATTAAAATTTTAATTTTAGCTCCAAAATCAAGGTACCTGCCTTACCAACATATGAATCATCTTGTTTATCTCAAAAACGCCCTTAACGATTTTACAAAAAAAAAAAAATATGTGTACTATTTTAAGCATTGTCTACATTTTGGTCAAAACAAATTTTACAAAAAATATTTTTTAACGTTATCTGTCACAGAACCATTTTTTTATATTCGACCTTCTTAATAGCAGATCTAGCGATTAGATCAATATGTTTATACAGGAGATCCTTTTAATTTTTAATAATATTGTATATACAATTTTTTGAAAAAATATTTTTTGGATTTTGAAAAAAAAAAAATGAAAATTTAATATCTTCAAAGCGAAATTGTTTTCTTAAATGTTAATTATTTTATACTTAAAATTCATATACCAACTTTTATTTTGGAAACATGTTAATGAAATTTATTTATTAATAAAACATCTCTAACAATATTTCTGATTTATATTTTTGAACTAAAACTATATAAATAAATGTTTGAATAATACAAACCATGTATTTTATACAGTTAACAATTTTTCTCTAATTGGATCCATGTTTTGAAATACTTGTAAAGAATTTTAAGACTTGTACATTATGATCCAGTCGGGAATTTACTTTTTTTTCAAACTTGATTGATACCTAGCAGTTTTTTTATTACTCCAAAACGTTTTTTACTATCTTAATCAAGATCAAAAATAATGGAAAAATTCAGCTAATATTTGAACACTCAGAAAAATGGTTCTCAATGATGGCTACCATAGAACCATTGTCTGTTTTCGATTTTCTCAAAAACGGTACAGCTAATTTGGCTCATTTTTTTAAACTTAAGCTCCTTAAAAGTTGAAAATTAATACAAACAAAAATATTTGGATTTTTTTTAAGTTTTTCCAATTTTTTTTTTGAAAAATCAATGTTTTGAAAACCACAGGCTGGAATTTTTGAAACTTTCAACTTTACAAAAATTGTTGGTTAAAGGGAAAATAATGGCACCATACAAACTCTGAAAATGATTAGATTTTTGGTACATTTTTTTTAATACTACATGCATGTCTTATAGAGAATATTTTCAAAATTCTAAACCTTATTATTTTGCCAAACGCTCAACCGATTTCGATTAAAATTCTTTTCCGATAGATTTGTAATTATCGTCGCTTCACAAATCTTTGGTAATAAAATTTTCAAAATTTCATATCGATACAAAAATCCAAATTTTTGAATACAATTTAATTTATTCGAAAATATTTTAAAGTTTGGTTAAATTTTTAGAACATCTTATGAAAAATCTAGTTTTTATGGAAACAAAGTTAGAATACAAAAATATCCAGAAAATAGCGCCCTTGAGGTATGTACATGAGGCCCATTGACAGACAAGCCACAGGAAACTTTGGTGGCTATTGATTTTTCGTTAAATTTCTTTTTGGGTATTTTTTTATTTTAGGGTAAGAGATTTTTTTTTTAGAATTCTTCTCCTTTCTTGAGCTTGTATCGAAACCAATTTCCATTTTTAGTGTATCCCTCTTAAATTTTATTGCTCGTATTGTTGTTGCTATTTGTAAGCGTGAAAGGAACCTCTTAGTTCGTATTCTTTAAGGATTTCATTTTTTTTTTATTTATTTATAGAAGTAGACATTAGAAAGAAGCTCTCTCTTTATATACACAAGGTGGGCCTTATGATTGCAAATGAAGGTTGTTTGAGTCACATTGCTATTGATTGACACCCTCGAAACACCAAGGAGATATAATAAAATTTGAAAACGTGCAACACGCAACGGAATCGGAAAGCGTTTTCTTAATGGAAAGATTTCTCCTATTCAAATAGGATTTTTTTTTTCAAGAAAAAAGAAAAAAAATCTGCATATAAAATTATATTTTTTTTTTGTGAATCTACTCACTGAAGCTATGTATACTCGCAGAGGCAATATTGGATAATGATTATGAATATAATCGCTTTGACTCTCAAAATTGTGTGAAATTTTTGAGGCCAGGGGCAACTAGGAAGCAAAACATGGTTAATACGAGTATAAGTATTATTTTTATTTTTATAAAAAATAATAGGTTAAAAAGTTTTGTGAAGACATAAAGAACTGGGAATATTTTTCGACCTGAAGTTTAGCTGGCTTGCAGTAAGATATTTTGCAAGAAATGGCTCTTATTCACTATTGAACTCAGGACGATTTTACTATTAAGGTTAACTGCTCGGTAAAGAGTGATTGCCACCTTCGATGTCTGGATATTATAGGAACTATTAATAGATTTCAGAAAGTGCAAAGAGTGGTAGGAGTTCCAATTAAAGGTCTATAACCTTGTAATTATAACGGATGCTTTAATTTGTTCTATTTACGAGTATGTTTATTACTAACCCTTGGCCTTAATTGAAAGTTTAGATGAAATAACTTAAAGAATAAAAATTCGACAAAGCCGAGCAGGGTAATATCACAAATTTTCTTCTCACTGACATATTTTTGACCTTCTTACTACTTCATTCATACAAGTAACGAATTTAGATTTAGATTTTCAGCCATGGCGTGTTTAAAAAATTTTGTCATGAGAGCACCTTTTTTCACGAGTAGAGCATTGCTTATTGCTGTCTGTGTAAACTTGGAACCATACTTCCAACAGTCAACAAGCCTCCTAGACTTGAGAATTATAGATGAAATGCGTATTGATACTCTGCCTCCAGAAGCTATTCTTTTTGAAAATATAAAGAGGAAATGTCCAATCTAATGGGCAGACCTCTGGATGAGGCAGGGATTTTTGGATCGTCTGACACAAGAATACAACTGGACCATAAAAAAAATGTCCTTTAATTTGACACAGTGTTGAAAAAACTTAGTAATCCTCAGAGTATCAAATAAAGAAATTTATTTTTATATCACTCACACTAAGAATAATCCATAGCTGAAGCTCATCATCATCACAGTTTACACTCGAGCCCAACTTCAGATAGTACAGATATTATTTTCTTAGCAGGCTAACACGAATGTGAAAAGCTTTTTCTAGCTCTTTTTTTTTTCCTTCCATTTTGTTATCCAGGATTTTAAAATTTTGTCGGTGATAGGACAACGATTTCTAACTATCAATCTAAATCAGAATTTAATGAACTTATCATACGCTGCCGTTCTAGATTCACATCTGAAGAACTAGGACGAATATAAAAAGCTGAGAGTACTGTCGTCAGCAATATAATTGAATGGATAAGAAGTTTCAGATAAAAGATCATTGATGAATATCAGAAAGAGTGTCGGAGACAAAACGGAGCCCTGTGGTACACCAGCATTTATTTTATGAATTTCAGATTTAAAACCATCCAATATGAGTTGTATTAAGCAGTGTAAAAGGCAGTTTCTAATCCATCGAGGAAGAGATTCATCAATACCAAATTCACGCATTTACGATAACAGACCTTGATGTCAAACTCTATCAAATGCTTTTGAAATATCAAGGGCAATAATCTCACTTTCCCCAAAACGATGTAAAAATGTGTTTAACTGTTCGACGAAATATTCAATCAGACGACCGGTGGCCTTATGACTACAAAAGCCATACTGCTGGTCATTGAGAAGTTTTCGTTCTTCAAAATATTTTTTGAGCTGATAATTTATCAGCATTTCCATGACACTAGAAAGAAGGGATGCAAGTGCAGTTCGTTGATAGTTAGAAGAGGAAGAAGATTCACCTTTCTTAGGGACAGGCTGGCCGTTCTGCGCCCACCTCTTTCCGGGTGGCCAGTAGGATAGATGGGAAAGCTTAGGCAATGGTTTTTCCAGCCTAGAAGAACACCTCTTCAGAACAATTGGGAGGATACTATCCGGACCAGTGGATTCGTGTCTATCGAGATCTTTCAGTACTGTTGTAACTGTACGAATGCGAGAAGATTTGTCATTAACGCTCTCAATTACATGAGGGATCATGACAATATTTGACAACGTCAAATTGCCAGAAAACTGTGCTGCAATTTTGTACTTTATAATGAATAGGCCAACAAATTATTGATATATTTTTAATACTAAATTAATTTAAAAAAAAATCTATGACTGCAATCTTTTGATTGAATTCAATGAATGATTTTAAAAGATTGAATTCACAAATGTTTGAATTCTTTTACACTCCGATAATGGTTTGGGGTTACTTTATTTTCCTCTGTGAATGCAAGCCGTGGACAAGATTATATAATGGCCGAGCTTTAAGAATAATGCTCGAAGGAGTTTTGAAACAAACTATAGAAAGATTGAATTGAATTGAATAAATTGGGGTATAAATATACTGCGACCTAAAGATTCATTATGCCCCCCATACACAAGTGGATGAGGTTAGCTCATTATTACAATTGTTCCTCCAAGTTTGTTCCTTTGAGGAATCGAAGTATTTGGAGTATTCTAAGGGAGGTTAATTCACTGTCTTTTATGCCTTTGATGTACAAGTGTATCACATTTTCCCAGTATGTGGTCAGGTGTCTCTTCGTGAGCGTTGCAGAATCTGCAAGACGCGTTGTTCACTTGGCCAAGGATACTGAGGTGTCTTCTCAACTTGCAATGGCCTGTGAGAACTCCTGTGATTTTTTCTGAGGTTGTTCCTACTTAAGCTGATGCAGGTACGAAAACGCTCTCGGTTGTAACCCGCAAGTAGGAGTTTTGCCTGTCTCAGCTTAGGGAGTTCTTTCCATATTTTCGATCTTTTTGCGTCCTCTTCTGTTTTGATTTTATTTTTAATCACGTTTTCTCCTATTCCGCAGTAGGGCTCTGGCTCTGTAAGGGGTGTCGATGCACCTATTTTTGCTAAGGAGTCTGCCACTTCGTTGCCCTGGACACCAACGTGGCCTGGTACCCAATGAAGCGTGACAGTGTTATTCTTGCCCAGTTTATTAAGCTTAATCACGCTTAGTGCTTTTAGTGCAGCATGACTGTCTGACATGATGGCAATGTTTTGGTTTTTATATTTCCTATTGAGGTTTCTTCCAGCACATAATATGCCTATGGCATTTACTTCTGCCTGGAATATGCTAGTGGACTGTCCCATCGGTAAGGAGAGTTTAGTTCTAGGCCCAAAAACTCCAGCACCAGTCCCTTTAGCTGTTCTCGATCCATCAGTGTACCATTTGTTGGCATTTTCTTTAAGACTGTAGTTTACTGTTTCGCCTACCCAGTCTTTTTTGCAACTTAACTCCGTTTTGAAATATTTTTCGAAGTTATATCCTTTGATCATACCATCTCTTTGGATGACCAGAAGGTTTGTTACTGCGAACCTGAGTATCAAGTCTTTTTCCCCGTTTCCAATAATTTTACCCGTCCCAGTACCATCCTTGACAAACCTCATAATGGCTCCCTTAGCAACATTTTCAATGGCAAGTAGCAAGTAGGGCAAGTTCTCATTGCTCCGATTATGCATCATATACATGCAAGCCTTTCAAGAAGTTCTAAATTTTTGATCGATTTTGTTAAACGAAAGCTCCCTTTAAAATTTAAGACAAAATAAAAACGAGAATTGCTTAAAACACTCTTCAAACTTTGAAGAAAAAAAAAACTTAAAAACTTAATAAACAATAATAGGGAAAAAATGATATTACAATCAATAAATCCCTACGTTTTTTCAAAAAAACGTAAATTCAAAGAAAAAAATTATGTATACCATTAGAAAGTGCTAATATCTTCTTTTTTGAAATTTAAGTGAAACATAATATCATTCATAAAAGATCCAGGTTGAAAATCGCTGAGTGCGAAAATCCAGTCAAAAACTGGGGTTTTAACAATAAATTGAAAATTTGACAGCATAAGCACTTTTTATGTAGGTACAATTCCATGATGTACTCGTCTTAATTCTCAAACGATTTTAGCAAAAGCTGTATGGACGAGGAAGAATCGATTCTTCACCTTTTCTGTGCAAGTCTTGCTCTATGTCAAAGACGTTGCAACCTGGCATATTACTAGTCTCGTACACTTCATAAAGAGCCCTAAGTACTTCAACTAGTACGATGAAAGTCTACTTAATTCAACCGGTAATACAATGGATCAACTTATGATCTAAGTGTATCAAGCATTCACTTTGACTTCTAAGCTAATCTTTCTCGTCTTATAATCTCTACCAAAAGTACAAGAAATTTTTGAAATTTTATTTATATCCACTAACGCAATTGGGTATCTTATGAACTTTGAAAACGAGTACATCATTCGAAAAACTTAATTCAGATATTTAATAAAAGATTTAAAAATTTGAAAATAAAATAAGTTTAAATAGGACGTTAAAAAGGCAGAAATACTGGCATTTTGTCAGTTCATTAAATACAGCATATAAGTTTAAATATAAAATCAATCTATCTATATTTATTTAAAATTTATCAAAATGAAGGTTCCCTGTTATTCAGAAATATGCATAGAAGATACAAAAACTGATTTGACCTTATCCGACTTAATACTTAATTTATGCACCTATAATAATTATTTAATTAATTAAAAAATCGATCTTTAAAAAGTTCATAATAAGAAATCTGAACTTTACTTGTATACATACATATATATCAAATATAAATTAAATCGCCCAAAAAATAAATTCTATATTATTAAATATTTTTTTTTTACTTTTATAATTTTTAATTCTTTGATAAATAATTTTTAATATTTATACCACACTTTTAAGCACTTAAACAAAAAACTCCCTGATTTTGCATTACTTAAATCATAAAACAAAATATAAATATTTAAAAAAAACAATAAATTACACAGATTTTTCTTTTTGTTCATTAATAAATTTTGTGTAAAATTATGATTGTGTGTATATTATGTGGACTGAACAGATAAAACAAATGATATAGACGCAGACAATTGGGACATTTGGACAAAGTGTTAGGGTTTCAACATATAAGGATTAGTTTCATGTTATATATATTTTTTTGATGTTTTTTTTTTCTTCTTCCTTTGATAATATCTCGTCTTTGATCATTTTTAGAAAACTATTTTTTTTTTGTTTTTCAACGGAAATAAAAAAAATATAAACAAAAATACTATAGATCTAGTTTTCGATTAAAATGAAAATTAATCAAAATACAAACTAAACATAATTCTTTTTTTTTTATTTTTATTTATGATTCGTCTCTATTTCAATCTTTAAAAAGCAAATAGAAAATTTTATTTAAACTGCACCTAAAGTTTTTTCTTTTTGGATATTCTAATTTTTGAAAAATGTAGTGAATAATGTCGGCATGTAGAATATGTTTTAGCAAAAATACAAAATAAAACAAAAAAGATGAAAAATAAAATTAAGAATGATTTTTCAAAACAAACATAAATATTTTGTTGTATTTTGTGTTAATTTGTTTTTTTTTTAATTTTTATTTTAAAAATATTTTAAGAAAGAAAGTATTATGTGAACTTTTTTGTTGTTGTGATTGAATATCTCCCTTCTGATTTTTTTAATTTTTATTAACATTTTAAAACAAAATATATAAAAATAAAAATTAAAATTCGATTTCTGTGTTAGTTAAATTTATATATATAAAAATAAAAAAAAATATAAATTAAAACTCAATCTGCAAAACAATATTTTCTACTGGTGTAATTGAAAAAGAAAACACACACACATTTATTGGCACTAACACAAAACACATTTTACTGTTTAAAAAAAATTAATTATTTTTTGCAATTTATTTTTTACCACAAGAGAGGTTCAATAAAGAATAAAATAAATTATCTTACAGAGGTGAACAATTTGAAAAAAAAAGAAATTACTTCTTGGAAAATTGATGAAAACTCAGGAGAATTGTGATTTAATTTATTCTGTACATTGGATGCGAAAAAGGAAATCAAAATTGGAAAAGAAAACAAAATAAGTTTGTGAAAATCGTGCGTTAAAATTTATTTCGTTTTACCGGCAGTTTTTAAAACTTAAACACAAAAGGTGTATCTGTTTGTATTGTTTTTTTTTTTTTTTTAATAATTTTTATAATTTGTGTTCGATTGAGTTGTTTTTTCTGTAACAGTCATTCAGACTTACCACGGTGTAAAGGAACTCCAGAATAGACTATTGGTGATTATTTTGATTTTTTATTTAAGTTTTTTTTTTTTTTGCATGATATTTTGTTAGTATTTCGAATATTATATTTTATGGTTAATTCAGTTGATTTTGTCACATAACATGAAGTTTCGAGCCACAGCAACAGGGACACAAAAGACAGGACAAAAATTAAAAGGAAAAAAGTTAAGTAAACAACACAAAATTTTTTGCTTTTTTATGTTTATTTTGTTTTATATAGAAATTGATTTTTTTTTAACTGGTTGTTAGGTTTGCCTAAGCTAATGTCAGTTTAACAGGAAAAGAAAAAGATCATTGTTTAATGAAACGAAACAAAAATTAAATTCGAATAAATCTAAGGTTTATTTTTGAATATTTTGCTGACTAAGCAAATAGTCTTGAAATTGCTGTTTAGTGTATCACTTGACGTGATCGCTTTTTTTGTTAAAATTTAATATAAAAAAAAGTATTTATCTTAGATCAGTCATATTTCAATTAAAAATTTTGAAAATATATAAAAAAAAAAATATTTAAATTCAAATTCAAAACTTAATAAACAAACAAATAAAAAAGACACACATTTAAGACAAATACAAAACACTCACACGCTGCACTCTTGCTTATATAAGTATGTTAGTATATCAAATGAAATTTAATTCTCTATAAAAGAGTATCAGAGATGAACAAGAAGTGTCCTTCAAGGTTTTTTTTTATTTTTTGTTAGCTATTAGTAAACTGCAATTGTGATGGTCCGAAAGTTCTTTCAAGTCCTTGTACAGCTTATACTCTGCGTACGAAAAGCAGAGTTCTGATTTTACAATTCACTATTGTTGAAAAGAAAATAATTACAACAACAAAAAAGGACACACGAAGTCTTGTTGATGTTCATCGGCCCATTCGGGGGAAAGATATATTAGAATAAAAAAAATTCTCTAAGTTTAAAGTTAAAAACGAAAGTGTTATACTTCTTCAAAACTAAAACTAAAATCAAAGGATCACACACAAATTAAAATAGAAACAAACAAAATTATCGCAAGCAAATAAAGCATAAAGGACTTTTTTTTTAGACTAAAGATAGGAACTATCTCTGAAATAAAATGACACGCAAAAAGGTTGACTAAACGATTTGCATAAAATTCGATAATTTTTTCTCTTAAATAAAACACAAATTATATATGAAAAAAAAAAAAATAAAAATAAAATAAATAATTTTAATTTTTTTAAAAACCTGTTTTTGTATATTAATTTTTCGTTGATTTTTTTTTGTATTTGTTACTTTTTATTAGTATTTTTTTTATATGCTCATGAAGAGGGGTAAGACGAACACAAGGAGGTTAAACATTAGACAACACACATACTCAATGAAGTGCTATCATTCTGTATTTGATTTATATTTATTTAAAGATCCTCATTGTTTGAACCTATTTTTAAACACAAAATTAAACAACAAAAGGAAAAATGAAACATACACGAAATGAAAATAAGTTTAAATGTCAATGGCTTTCCTAATGCAAAGGCAAGAAAAGAAAAAGCTCAAATAACAAGAAATAATTTTGGTTTTTTTTTTTGATCTGATCTGAACACAAGAGCAAAATAAATTATTTGAAAATCAAACCAAAGCAAAAGTATACATTTTAAACAATTTTAAGTTTTATTGTGTAAATAGGTTCAACTTTGTGTAATTGTTTTTTTTTTTTAATTTTTAATTTAATATAAACAATCTTTTTATGCGATTGTTTTTTTTTTTTTTTTTGAAAATAAATGATAGACGACATTGAGGGGAGCGGGCAGGATTGAAAGGATGTGATTGAGGGTTTGATATTAAATGTGTTTTTTTTCAAAAAAAGTAATATTACTCACTTTCATAAGAAAAACAAATATAATCAAAAACTTAAAATTAAATTTGAGCTTTTTCTCTTCATTGCACCATTTGAAATATTTTGTATTTTTTTTAAATATTTGATTATACTAAGGTGCATTTTTCTAAAGTTAATAAAAAAAATATATTATTCTTCCTGATTTAGGGCAAATTGTTTTTTTTTTTGTCTAATTTAACTTTAAATTTTTCGTTGTGAATATTTTAGTATTTTTATTTTTCGTTCTTATAGATATAGAATTACTAATCAATTTCGAATAAGGTATTAGAAAAATGAAAACTGATTGACTTACTTTTCGCTGTATTCATCCATGTGCGCATATGATTGAACTGAGTTTTCTTCAATTAGAAACTTAACTCGTTGATAGAATGAAGCCGTCACTGATGGAGGCTGTTTGCGTAGAAGTACTTCAACTGGGTCATTTGATGATAGACACATGATGTGTTCGGAGCATGCTGGATGCGAACAGCACTCACTGTCGGAACAATCAGTCATGCCATCTTAAATAATAAAACAGAAAATAGATTTTTTTTTATTTTTTTCCAAAAAGATTTTTTTATTTAAAAAGAAATGTCTTTATCAATTTAAAAAGAATGCCGATGTATTTCTTATATCTCGTAAGTCGTAACCCATAAAAGCAATTTTTGCAGGCGAAACACGAAACATAATTAAAGTATAATTAGTGCTTAGGAATTGACAAGATTTTAGCAGAAGCTTGGTTTATTGATAATGCGCGATGGGTTATAATTACGAGTAACTACTGGTAAAAGTGCAACTTTGGACTTCTGTTGTTGTTTAATTTTAATTTAGGAGATATTGGCGCAAAATTTTAAAAGATTTAGTAAAATGCTAAAGCCAGTTAGTTGCTATGTTAAAAAGAATATTTTGCTAATTTTAAACTTACTATCTCTTAACATTTTAATAACTATTTTGTCCCATTGTATTTATCGGTTTATCTGTTTATCTATTTCTTGGTTACGAGGTATTTACAAAGAGTAAATTTTGGTTAGTTATGATTTAATAGGTGTTTTTTTTTTGGTTTGGATATATGTATTGAGAGAGATATTAAAAAAATATTATGATAATAAGCAAAGCAAGAATTTTTATTCTCTGGGTTACTAACAAGGTATTAGAAATAATAAGAATACGATATAATGATTAGTTTTATTTTTCGGTGAGATATGTCATCAGATCAATAGTATACCTATTACTACGAAACTCGATATGCAGGTAATTGAAAAGCTTCCGTTCTTCAAAATATTTATTAAGTAGGTTTTTATAATACAAACTCTATATACTACTGAAATAAATCCGTCAAGTACAAGACTTAGCACTATTATTGGACTTGTTGAATTATTGATTCAAAATAGCTGTTTTTGGCCTTTAGTCCACAAAAATTGGCGTTTTATCCCACTATCTCACATGGACTCATCAGTTGACTGTGAGGGCCTTATCACAAGGCCAAAATAAAGCGTTTTTAAATTGATATTTATTAAGCTGACTTTTGATCACGTTAGTGGAATTGGTCGGTAATTGAAATGGGAAGAATAGGGAAAATTAATACCTTTAATAATGGTAATAACGTAACAAAACACCTCTTCAGAACTGAAGAAGATTATGCGAAAGAAGATTGGTCCCATAGGGCTATGTACTTTCGCTCTCAAGTCAAGGACTCATAACAGTGTTTGGAAAGTGGAATTTCCATCAAATTGGGCTAAAACCAAATCAGTTTTTTCTTGCGAATTGATGACACGAGTAAAATGAGGAAGTAGAAGAGTTATTAATATTATTTTACTAATGACCAAAAGTTTCAACTATCTCTTGGACATTTTAGTATTTTTTAATCTAGATATTGGTCATCTAAGAACTCTGTTCTTTGCTTAATTATTTGCATATTTATCCTGAATCTAACTCAACTAAGAAACTTATAGCTTCTTAAAACGAAGAGTTCATTTAAATTGGGATGAATTGGGAGGATTATTGGGAATTATTAGGAACAAAAGTAAAAGTCGAAAAAAATAAAGTTTTAAAGTAGTAGGTATGTTCGAGCCATAAGAAAAAAGGTGTGAGCCAGAAAAAAGGGACTAGGATTGTTTACATTGTGATGATTAGTGTTAGAAAAGACAGAATTGTAAGGACTCTCACTCACTTATTATGCACAAATGTTACGAATGGACTTCATGGTGGAAATAAATTGAATATAAAGAAGATATTTACATACATTTACAAATAAAACTTAAGTTTCGAAAGGAAATCATTGACCTGTTTTTAAGATATTGAATTTTCGAAATAAAAATTAAAATTACAGCAAGTTATGCATTCGTAAAAAACAATAACTCAATATTTTTTAATAGCCATGGCAAAGATGATAGGGAAAACGAAAAAAGTAGGTATCGCAATTCTGTCTATCTGTCGGTCTCTTCGACTACAACCTACTTGGTTCGGTCAATTTTCTTGTAAATATGTAGACATCTAGTAAAAGCTGGATAAACTATTGAAAACATTTTTTTTTTTTTTCAAAAAATACTTATTAATTGTACCCATCATAGAACAACATAGGTCAACAACCTCAACAACAATGAGATCGACAACACAATTGATCAACTTGAACTATTTGTAGCTTTGGACAGGAAGAAAACTCCCCGCACCAGCAAGTAATAAATGTTCACGGAAAAGGACTCCACAAAAAAATCGAAGGAATCTACCACAAGAACTTAAATTGGGAAAGTTACAAATTTCGGTGACTACCAGGGTTCGGACTTTACTTCGATCGAAGTAGATCTACTTCGATTTTGAGAAAAAAAATAAATCTACTTCTCTACTTCTCTTTTTTAGGATCTACTTCTGTTTGAAAAAATTCTGCAACACATTTAAAGACAGCGATGGTCACTTTGTATTACAGAATTCAAGGTGTATCTACTTTAAAACTAGTTGAGGCATTTCCTTTTCACATATGCTCTATCGAAATTTTAAATGATGAATGGAGGTCATTCCGCATTTACGATATTAGTAAAATAGAATAAAGTGATTTGCCTAAATCTTGGTATTCTATAATGAATCCAAAAAATATAATGAAAGAATTTGTTTTCAAAAATTTATTGGAGTACATTCTGAATTTAGCTGTTTTGCCTCACAGTATCGCCACAGCTGGAAGAATTTTGTTTCAGTTTAGTTTTTTTTTAATTTCCTAAAACTACTTCGAAAATTTTGGATCTACTTCACTTTTTTTCCGTTTTTACTTCGAAAATTTAAAACCTAAGTCCGAACCCTGGTGACTACATATAGAACTTCAGTCAGTGGCGAGGCGTCATATTGTTCAAGTCGTGCATGAACGACTAGCTTACAGGCGACATTATTTTAATTTCTATCTAATTAACCCACACCTCATACTCATACTGTTCGTTCATTCCTTATAGTTATATCTAATGTATACGTACATATTTTCCATTTTCCCACTCGTGCATTCCTTCTGTGAACTACCCAAATAAAACAAAACGAACTAGCTACCTGCTACTGTTTTCTTTTCACTCAACCGATCAGTATCTACCCAAGTCGTTCATACGATTTGGCAACGAAATGAACCCATAGAAAGCATACAAGAAAAAAAAAAAACAATTCGCTCGTTGTAGGGAGCATTTCGTGCAAATCTGTTTTGAACGAGTAGAGCTTTTTTTTAATATATAGAATGATGGAAATGAGGAAAACGGGTAGCTAGGGAGTAGGTAAGTAAGTAGTTTATTTATTTATTTAGGTACATATTCCAATATTTAATTTTTTTATTTTTTCGAATATGAGAAATGAGACGCGCGTCGTTCATAGGGACGGTTTTAGTCCAGTCAAAGCGTCATTTGACCTTGCGCGCAGAGGCATGTTCTATTTTTTTTTTTCATGGATCGATAGGTGCTTATGAGAAAGGCTTAAAACCAACTTTGCACCACATGACAACCTTTTTTACCAAAGTTATTGGTAAAAATGTGTTTTGTGCCATTTTTTGGTCATTTGCGAATATCTCAGCTCCACTATCTCGTACAAACAAAAATTAAACATATATTTATTCCTAATAACATTATCTATTATGTCATAAAAAAAAACATATGTTTAAACAAATTAAAAAAAAGTTATAGTAAGTGGAAATAATTTTTTGTTGTTTAAAAATCACTTTTTCGTGATTATTAAGAAAAAAGATCATTTATTGATGAAATTTTTATTTTTTATTATTTAAGTTCTTGTAATTCCCTACAATTTAAAAAAAAATCAGCACTCTACGAGGAACGAAAGCCGAGTAATAAATTACTGAACTGATTTTATGTTTTAATTAATATCTCAGCCCCAGTATGTCGCAAAGTGAAAATAAAAAAAACTGTATTGCTAATAACAATATTTTCTATCAACTTGCATTTAATTTAATATGTTTGAGCAAAAACATAAAAAGTTACCGTTGGTTTCAACGTTTTTTTCTTGTTTTTAATACCTTTTTTTCATAGTTATTGAGAAAAAAACTGTATTTCACGGTAACTATTTTTCAGTTTTGGATTTTTGTCTTATAGTCCTGCTAATTTTCTTCAAATTAAAAAAAAAATTAGTCCATTACGACAAACGGGAGCCAAGATATTCATGATTTAAAAACTTAGGAAAGCTTAAAATTTAGTATCTTAACCTTGTAGCTTGTAAGAGGCAACAAATATGACGTGTAAGTATGTGTGGGGTGTTTGAAGGATACCAATATATCTTGTTGCTGGTGACAACAAAATTACAAGCTACAAGGTTAATCAACACATACCTATTTATTATTGACATAAAAATAAAAACATTTTAGGTAATGTACCTTTATATAAAAAAAGACTTGTTTGACTTCTTGGCATTGCAAATAAGAATTTTGAAACTGAACGACTACACTTTTTAGGCACGCGTCGCCGCTGACTTCAGTGCACTAGCATAATATTAAACCAGGCAATAAGAAAAGAATTTAAGGAAAAGACTCGTATATATCAAACCTGACCCTGGAACGTTTAAAAGTGATCAATCTGATTGTTGGAAGAGCGAACACAATTCTAGACATCATGCTTAACATTGAAGAAGATTCAACAACTTCTCCTGAGTAAGCTGAAGCGATTGCCAATCACTTCCATGATAGTTTCAAAGACCCTCCCATACACCTTCTTGACTTTATTGAAGAAGTAGAAACTCGCTTTCTGGAGATATCAGCAATCCCCGAAACCGTGAACTCGTTCAACGAAGAAAACAGGCGGAGCCGACACTGATATATGTTTTCACTTCCCCTGAAAAAGTGGCTGACATTATCATCACTGGAAACTCCAAAAACCAGCGGGAAGCGATAATACTTCTAAATACATACTTAAAGGTTACCAAACCTTTCTGCTCTCCTATTGACCCTTCCCAATGGGTTTTACCTTGTCGTGGTGTGGAATTTTAGTCTATTTCTCCGGCTATAAAGCCTAGCTGGGGATTTAGACAACTATAAGAAAACCCTTAGGATTATCGTTCCTAGTTCGCTATAAGGTGAACAGAGATTAGGGCTATCGTTCCTAGTTCGTTGTTGGGCGAAAAAGACTAATCGAAAATATTGGTACAGATTGTGGTTGGCTTCGGTCAGGTATAGTCTGCATCACGGAGTTTCTACTCCATAACTTTTCTTAATTCTTTAAGCGCATGTTTTATTATTTCCTAACTCATAGGCTTTTTTATGTACAGATAGCAAAATCAACCAAAAGAATCAACGCTGAAGTTCCTCAAGGATCAATACTAGGACCACTGCTGTTCAATATTTGTAATGCTGATCAACCATCAGCCACCATACCAGGTACAATAACAAGCTTTACGCAGACGACTCGACAACATACACCATCGACTTTCACCAGAAATTGCTGCCGGGAGAGTACAAGAGCACATTACAAACCAATGGGAATACCATGTTGAATGGGAATGAAGATAAACAGCGAAATGTCCGAACTCATTTGCTTCCGAACATTATCAGTGACTGTCATTTGAAGACAAGAGTTTGCAACATACTGTAATGCAATCAAACTAAAGCTTCCACAAAAACTGTTACAAGTTAGAGACAAATCATCAACAAGTACTTGGAAATTAACTTTTCCAACAAAATTAAATTAAAAAACCTACTCAGGAGGCGAAATAGACTAAGTAAGATGACCAAGCTGTTTGTGGACACACATCTTATCCGAACTATTCTGACCGACGCATTTCCCATCTGGTTTACTATTTGACCTAAAGTAATGAAGAAGATGACGCATTTTGAAAGAAAGATTCTCCGATTTTGCACTGGAGCATACCATAACCCACTGACGAAAAAATATGTATAAGACCAAAAACATAAATGTTAAAAAAGAGCCAAGTTCATCTATACAAAAACCTTTGTGTAACAAGTCAGCCGTGAAAAGTACTGAAATCTAAAAGTACGCCAAGTTCTTAACTTCATGAAGATTTAATACCGAATATTTAAAGTAGAATAATATTTAATTTATCTGCAATGTAATAGAGATATTTTATTATTTAATGATTTCTGACTAAAATTTGATTGGTTCACTGGTCAAGTTTTTAAAACCTTTCGAATTGGGTATAAAAAAAACTTGCCAAGTAAGCCCATCAAATTTTAGTCAGTAATCATTTCATCATTTTTTCATTCATGATAACATAGAGTACCAAATCGAGCACTCTAGTTCTAAGAAAAGTCATGAATTTTCAAGATGCACGTATAGTTTCAAAATGACAATAAAAAGACACTTCGAATGAAAAATCTTAGATTTTCTATTTTTCGCTTTGAATGTATTTACATTAAGCTAACCGCTCTACCAAATTTCATCATTCTATAGGAATCGGAAGTGCTCTATATAAATTAAACATTTTCTAAAAAAATGGGCGGATACCACGCCCCTGAATGGAAAACCCCAAATTCTGTATTTTTTTCTTTGTATGCATTCAACCAACACCAATACGGAGAAAGTGGGCGGATACCACGTCCCCTGAATGGAAAACCTCAAGTTTTTTCCTCTGCTGGCATGACAAGACCTACCGTTGTGCAAAATTACAAGATTCTACGACGTCGAGAAGCACTCCATAATTTTGATAATCTGTCAGTGAGTCAGTCAGTTACGGTTTTTGTGATTTTTGAGGCCTTATATCTCAGGAACCGCTTATGCTAGAAAATTGAAATTAGGTGAGGCGCCTGTGCCTGACTAGTTTCTGACTGCATTGGTACTGAAGATAGGGAGGGGCCAAAAAACGCCTGAGTTTGTTCCTGTAAAAAATGTGTAGTGTCAGAACTTGGCTGGGCACTACCGTGCCCTTTGATAAATATCAACTAAGAAGATGTATGAACAACTTCATTTTTACTTGCGACTTATAAGTACTAAAAAAATCGAACTCGAGATTTTGATCAAAGTTGACATTACGATGATAACGAAGACCAAAAAAGTGGGTCTCGCAATTCTGTCTGTCTGTCTGTCCGTTCGATTGCAGCTAAACGGCTCGGCCGATTTTCTTCAAACTTGGTAGATATGGGTTTTAATTTTTCCCCGCCGGATGTTTTCTGATTTGATTTTTTAAGACCAGAAATAACGGTACCTGCCATACGATTCTTTTTTCGAAATTTTATAAATATTTTTTTTTCTCAAAAACTGTCCCACAGATTTTTAAAAAAAAAATTCATAAAATTTCTTTTAGTTAAACCTAGGTAGGTAATGGTTGAAAAATTTTTTCCAAAAAATGGTTATTTTTGGTACCCCCCTTGGAATTTTTTTTTTGTTTTTGCAGTTTCAATATTATTGTGTATTCAAATTTTCAAAAAAAAAATGTTTGGATTTTAAAAAAAAATTTGAAATTTTTTTTTATATTTTTTTTCTTTAGATTAATTTTTTAGATCTATAATTTAATAAAAAAAATTTTGAAAACAAATATTACTGACTGTACCTACTATAGAACGATTTTTTAAAATTTTGAATTTCTCATTATCGGCATAACGGATTTTAATGAAATTTTTTAGAGAAAAGCTTCTAATTAGGTAGAATTTACTAAATTTTACTATTAAATTTACTAGATTAAAAAAAAAAGTTATACAATTTCGATAAAAATTTATATCGAACCGATATTTTTGGCTTTAAAAAACGAAAAAAAGAAATGGGATTGTTTAGTGACCATATCCTTATCGAAAACGGTAAGAATTAAAGGATCCAAGTGCCTGTCTGCCTTGGCCTTATAAAGGGCTGGAGAAGGCAGATCGTAAGATTTTCAAGGTATGAGGGAAATCATTTCAAGAATGTAGTTTTAAGCCCGAGAGTACGGATAGCTTAAATAGTACTAGAGTCTGAAAAATTTTGTCGACGGCTTTATTAAAATCGGTCGAAAGCGTAGAAGATATAAACTCAACAATTTCAATTAAAAATGATTCAAATGACCTCAACTCCAAATTGTGTTAGTTCCATGAAAGACATAGTGGGCTCATTGAGGTTGAGGTTATTTAAGCTTTTATTTGAATTTTATTCAACTGCTTCATTTTTACAGAGGTAACTTTCTGCATCTTCGTTAATTTTAACAAGATTAGTGGTTATAGGTTCACAAATGAGAAAGCCATGTTTTATAAGAAAAATGACTTACACACACTCACAGCAAAAATTTAGAACAAGACATTAAAGGATTTTAAGAACATGTGACAGTTTATCTATAAGAAGATAGTAGTTTAAGGATCGCACTTTGAGACCGTTTCGATGTACCTATTAGTGTTATGAAAGCAGTTTATCATACCTGAGGAAATCTCCTTCAGAAGGAGTACTACAGATAAATCTCGTTTAAATGACAACATCTGAGGATATCATTGGAAAGAGGACGTAATTGGTTTTCCAGTGAATAAAGTAAGTTTCTGGTACGGCTAATATTAACCCCGATGTTCACTGATATTTAAGAAAATAAAAAACATGTACCTTTCTGTCCATTTTTGAATCGATAACAATAATTGTGGTTATTCGTTCGAAGATCCTTCATAACATTGACCACGACATTTATTGTGTGTTGTGATTGTGAGCACGTTGCGGTCGAATGATTAAAAACCATGAATACCAAATCGTGCTTGTTTTTAGTTAAGTCATTCAAAGGGAGCAACTTACTGGAGCATGAGAACGAAATCATGTTTCCCTGGCATAGCACGCTGCCACACACACAGTTGCCCACTACTCAGATCCTGGATGGTCCCGCTGGTGGTGTATTCGAACGAGGAGCAATCCAAGCGAATTTAAAATCGAAATTGCAATGTGTTGTGTTATTTGACAACTGAAACTCGCTTTGTGCTCAAATTGTGTGCAAACAAAATGGAAAGCAGAATAAACAAGGATATTCGATATATCAAAAAATAAAAGGAAGAAAATAAAGGTTTTAGTCGTTCTCGTTGGTGCAGTCGTCGTCGTCGGCATCGTCACTGATGGAAACATATACACTGGGTTTACGTTTCGTCTTCGACTCCCACAAGTGCCAAGACTTTGCTGTACTAACTGAAATGCTGATAGGAGTATTTCTAAATGGATTTCGGAAAACTTAGGCGACTTGAAGGTTTCACAACAGCAAAAGAGAATCCGTTTTGTGTCCTTGTGGGCTTTCAGCATTGCAAAAACGAAAATTAAGTAAAGAAATAAAATTAAAAAAAAAACGAGGAGAAAAAGAATAAGAACCCACCAACCAACCAAACAAACACACAAAAACACAAAAGCGAAGGAAACAACTCTGCTATTCAGAAAATTTTCCATTTCCGAACAAATTTCATTCTGTACCTCAGGAAGAAATTGTTCGCTATTGACACACAGTGCAAAATGGAATGAAAGGAATTCACTCCTGGTTTTCCCTTAGGTATTGGAGTTCGTTCAAGAGCAAGTCTCCCTTAGTGCCGTTTTTCAGTAGAATAGCATTTTCTAGTAGTTTTCTCCACCGCAGTTCTTTTGCTTCTCTGCGCTGTAAATCGTTGAACGATGAGTATCCTTTTTTGTTAATTGGCATATGAAGGAGGTTCGCCCAAGAATCTTCTGTTTGACCTCATGTGTGTATGTAAAGCATGTTCGGAGCCGGAAGAAATTGTTTTTGTTTCACCTCCCCAATATGTGACCTCACACAAAAAGTGTATCGAAAAACACGACGATGTGTATTGAGCCCAATGGAGGAAATAATGAATAGCACCGCAATGGATGAACCCTCGAATATCCTTTGAAGGATCCTCGACCTCCGATAAGAAGCAGCTCCTTATTGTCATGTTGTGTTTTGGCTTGAATGGGGTCTACATGGTGTGGTCGGGTGTGGTGTGTCATACACTCCTTGCAGGGTCCTTCAATATAGTGAGTGTTTTGTTTTTCCCACCTGACACTTTCAGTTGAAGAGCACAAGCCCCAGAGATAGATAGCGGATCTTAAGCAAACATGGAAAGGAAAAGCAACCCCCTTTTCCAAATATGCAGAAAGATGTCAAACATTTAGTTTCGAGTGCTAATTCAAAAGGTGTGGGGGTTGTTTTTTATTGTTTTGTCAGTGCGGCGGCGGTTCCGTCGACATCCTCGTAGTCGAGGGGAGGAAACCAAAATTGAAATCAATTTAAATGCAAGTTCTCCAACCCTCTCAGGACGAGGTCCCCAACTGTGCTTGACATCGCTTATTGAAAATGCACTCAAGAAATTGTAGAGGAATGCGGGAACTTGTTGTTCATTGGGGGTGATGATGGGGGTTCTAAGAAATGTAGAAGAAATAAATGCCAATCGTACAATATACTCAGGATAAAAGGTAGAAATGTGTATGTGTGTGCAATTCCTATTTTATTGTATGCACTTCTCTGTTGTTTTTGTGTTAAGGTTTTTGAAAAGTCTCGCACCAATTGAAACTTAAGATATCCGTATCCGTAAGTTGGTTGTCTGGCAAGGCATATTGTCTGTGGCATGTACTACATAATCCTTTTAACAATGATTCGAAGAATAAGTTGTGAAAAGGCTTATAGAAGATTGCTTATTTTCTTTGTGGTTGTGGTTTTTGGGTATAGGATTCTTAGTTATAATATATTTGTAGAGGATTTGAAGAGGGTATTGACAAATATGAATGCAGGGATTTTGTAAGTCTTATGAAAAGATTTTTTTTTTTTTTTTGTAAGTTGGAACAACCATATCATTTCATTTTGTCCTTACTTATAACACAAGTTTTTTGCCCAATGAAAGGATTGGCTTTACCTCCTAACCGCATTTAAGGGTATTTGAGGATTTTTTTTAGATAGCTCTGTTGTCATCCACTTTACAAAAGCTGCCAGTTGAAATGTCCTTTTTCTTAATGTTTGTGGAAGAAGCTCTTTAGAATATTATTTATATCAAGGACGATTGCTTTTAAAGCATTTCCTTATTGCTGTACATAACTGAATTTTGCACTAAGAAAATGTTAATAAAAAATTGCCATCAATCAAATGCCAACTAGCAGGATTATTAATAAAAAGCTGGGCGGGTATTTTGCAAGAAGATACGTCAGTAGAGGGAAGTCGCAAGGTGGTGTCCTATCTCCCTTCTTTGGAACTTGGTAGCAAATGAGCTATTTAAATATCTGTAAGTGGATAATGATTGCTCATGCAAATGACATTGTTGAATCCGTATTAGAAAAGCATCCTTATACACAAAATAATTCTTACACAATATGCTTTAAATAAGCTAATAAACTGGGCTCCAAACCCGAATTACTCCCTAGCTATACAACCCGCAATCAGACCGACTCTACGGCATGCAAGTATGGTGGACAGCTCAGAGAAAAACACGTATTATTATTCATTACTAAACAAGGTTCAGCGGTCAGCTAGTGTGTGCATGGGCGGAGTAGTTCGCACTGCTCTCTCCGCTGCAATGGACATTCTAACACCCCTCGATATATTCGTGTAAAAGCCTCCTCACAGTGCACAGTGGTTCCACTCCCGAACAAAGGCGGCCATAATTACTAACTCACTTGATAAAATCTGAAAACGATTGGTGCTCAAATGTTTTGAGCTCTCTGATTTTGAATCTGCAATCAGTTTTAAACTATCTCGTCACAACTTTGAGATACGTTCGATAAAAGGGTTGAAGATCGGTTTAATATAGTTTTATTTAAATATAATTTTTTACTTGCGACTTATAGGTACTATAAGGCAAGTTACGCATTCGTAAAAAAAATCTAACTCGAGATTTTGATCAAAGTTAACATTACGATGATAGCGAAAACTAAAAAAGTGGGTCTCGCAATTCTGTCTGTCTGTCTGTCTGTTCGACTACAGGCTAAACGGCTCAGCCGATTTTCTTTAAACTGGGTAGATATCACTTTTAATTTTTTCCCCCCACACGTTTTTTTCTTTTTTTTTAAGACCAAAAATAACGGTACCTGCCACACGATTTTTTTTTCGAAATTTTATAAACATTTTTTTTTTCTCAAAAATTGTTCGACAGATTTTAAAAATAAGAATACAAAAATATTCATTGAATTAAAGCTAGGTAATGGTTGAAAAAAAAATTCCGAAAAATAGTTATTGAGGGTACCCCCCATGGAACAATTTTTTTTTGTTTTTGATTTTCTCAAAAACGGTACAACCGCTAAAGCTCCCCAAAACCATAAATAGGATTGTGTACTCAAATTTTCAAAAAAAACTGATTGGATTTAAACTTGATAAATAAAAGTTTCTCAATATAATCTACAAGATGTGAGAAAAAAAATTTACTTTACCTAAAATTAAAGGTACCTACCATACAAATGCTTAAAAATTTAAAAAAATGTTTTTCAAAAATCGTATTTTTCTCGAAAACGTCACCTAGAATTTTGATAAATTTTTTTTTCTTTCAATTAATTTTTACGATCTTTAATTTAATAAAAAAAAATTTGAAATTAAGATATTAAATAATTGATATTTTCAGAAATGATACATACTTCCTTTGTATTAAGCCACCCTGAATAATTTTTAACAAGAAGTCATCTCTTTCGGCAAGTTTTTTTTGCAGAAATACGTAAGTTTTTTACAAACATATACGATTCTAGTTTCCAATACTCTATAATCTTCATTTGGAATGTCATCTAAGGACATGGAAATGACGTCTAATATTGAGTGGGACTTATTTTTTTCGGTTCAATCAGCATTTAACCAATGCTGAAGCAGAAACATTCTCGTAAATGAGACTTTAGTTAAAAGCCCTAAACTAAAAAAATGAGACTTTAGGTGGTTCAAAGATTAATTAAAAGTGAATTCGCAAGTAATCGCAGCTAAGTCAACGTGCATAAAAAAGTACATGAAATTACCTTTCTGGTAATATATAACTTTGTGGGGGCGTAACGGGGCGTAACAGTTAAAAGTTTAAAACAAACAACATTAAGCTAATTTATTTTTATTTTTATTTTATTTAGTCCCAATTTATAAACTCTTATGTTTAGTCGAAAAATTAATCATAAAAAATAAATAACAAATATCTTACCTTCCACTAATATATCCATTATAAAAAAAAAATAACGCAAACAGATGAAAAAAATTAATTAAACAAATGCAATCGCACTTGCTCTTAGAGCACTAAAACTCAAATGCCATGTGTTTGCAATGTTATTACTCTGAAGATAAAAATCTGACGGTTTTTCTTTTTCTATTTCTAATTAGTTTGGAATGTTCTCAGCTCATTTTTACCGTATTATATAATAATCGCTACAGTAATTTTTTTTGTATTTTGGCCTACGGTGGAACCACAGTGCAGTGGTTCAATAATGAAACAGGCCACTCCATCATTCTGAACTTATTAGGTACACTTCCAAGTAGCATCGATTACACCAACTCTCAGATTCAATTTGATGAAAACTGCCAGTTTATTATCCCTTCTAGAGAAATCTGGGAAGACATGGCATTCCTGTAAAATGATTCTGTCCACTTTTACACCGATGGATCAAAATCCTATGATGTTGGTAGAGGTGTATATTAAAACTCTTTTCGTCTTCCCGATCACTGTAGAGCGTTCAAGGCTGAACTTTTGGCAAATAAAGATGTCCTGTCTTAGCTTAAAGAAAACATGATGTCAATCAAAGATATCCGCATCTTCTCGGACAGCCAAGCAACTATTAAATCTCTAGATTCCGTCTCTACCAGCTCAATAACAGCCTTTAACTGCTGCTTGTCTCTGATGGAGTTTAACATTCCTCTCCGCTGGGTGCTGGACCACGGTTTTTCCATCGATACGTGTAAACTTATCCTAAATCAAGCATCTGAAGCGCTCCAAAGATTTAATATGCCTAAGCTGATCGCACATTATGCTCTATAATAGGGGTTTTAATAGGACACTGGTTTGGTAGGCATCAACTCGACTTGGAATTTGTTCTAATGATTTCTGCAGAAGCTGCATGAACGAAGAAGATGAGGAATCGAACCCTCAGCTTCTTTGTACATGTCCTGTTTTGTACCGGAATCGTGGACTCCACCTGGGATATTTCCACTACAATGATCCTAGTGATCTGGCAAATACAAATAAAGGCAATCTCGATCGCTTCATAAGAAAATTCCAATTGTCTAACAATTATGGAAAAAGTCTCCAAGATTCAGTGTGATATCAAAATGGACCAAACTCATGGTCTAAGTGTGTCGGCTCTACTGCCAACAACCAATTTCTAGTTATATTTCTTTCTGCAGATCAAAGTATTCCAAATTTAAATTTCCAAAGACGGTGACTCACTTTTCATTAAATTTAATTTTTTTCCATTTTATTTAAATTTTTATTAGCCAAAATCAAAGTTCTCCAGCTAAATGCATTAGTAGTATTCTTAGTAAAAACCTATGATTCAATTGAAAATATTTAATCGAAAGTTCAAAGGAACTACTTTAATACTTGAATCACAAAAACTTTTTTAATAGATACTTTTTGTTCGTAATAAAAGTCATTGAGAAACTCTTTTTCTGACTAAAATAACTTCCTTCAATAATCTCAACCAAAAGTCATAATAAATTTTATGAGTGCAATACTTACCGTTATCATTATCAATATTGTCCTTGCAGTTCATTTCCAGTGCAATTGAACAGTCTGAGCCAGCCCATCCTTCAATGCAATCACATCGATATTCACCATCCTCCAGAGTGCACTGACCATGTCGGGAACAACCGTTTTCACAGCCAGCTGAAAGTTTAAAGAGAAAAAAAAATAATATTAAAAAGAAAGATTCTATAGAACCAACCATGTTTAAATAAAAATAAAAGAGTGTTATGAAGAGCATTCATAACAAAACACACACATCATCGACTCACAGTTGAAATCTCGTATATGGAATTTTCAAGGTTTTTTAAAGACACCGTTTTTTAAACTATATTTTATTTATTTAAGCTTAATTCAAGCCAGTTACTTAAAACTAAACAAAAAAATTCTTAAAATTAGATTAATAATAATAGTAATAATACGAGTAGGTTTGGGTGGAAAGTTGGGTCGGGAAATGAAGGTATAATTATTGGAGAGCATTTTTAAGGGCAGATTTTGAACTACTTAAATCAAAAATAGTTGAGTTGTTAGCACTTCTAAGCATTCTTGTAAGTGGTTCATTTAGGCCGTACTCGGTTCGGTGAAGGGGTATCCAGAACAGTGGTATCGATCTGAGGCGAGATTGATTTGTGTTTTGCTTTATTTTGCGTAGCAAGCCTACGCAGTCGATACCTCCAGATAATAACTGGTGTAAGAATAGAAGGTCAGCATTATCTCGGCGTACTCTTAAGGTCTGTAAATTTATAAGTTTAAGACGGTTTTCGTAGGGTGGGAGTCTGAATGGGTCGTCCCATCCGAGGCCGCGCAAACAAAACCTTATAAATCTACGCTGAACGGCTTCAATGCGCTGAATGTGGACATGATAATAAGCTGACCAGGCGGGAGAGGCATATTCAAGAAGAGGACGTACAAAAGAAATGTATAAGGATTTTGTGAAGTAGGGATTTGAGAATTCCTTGGACCAACGCTTTACGAATCCTAGAGTTGAATTAGCCCTGTTAATAATAGAATCATAATGAGCTCGAAAATTTAGCTGATTGTCACAAATAACTCCTAAGTCACGAATAAATGTGACAACCGAGACTTGTTCATTATTCAAGAAATAATAATATGTAAGAAGAAGAGAATAAGTAATGACTTGACACTTACTGACGTTAAGTTCGAGAAAATTATGACGGCACCAGGTAAGGAAATTATTTAGGTCGGTTTGTAGTTGCTGGGTATCTGCTGAGCATGTAATATGTTTAGAAATACGCATGTCATCAGCGTAAATCTCCAGGTCAGATCCTACTAAAGTAAGCTCAACGTCGTTTATTCTTAACAAGAAGAGAAGGGGGCCAAGGTGACTACCTTGGGGAACGCCTGATGTTGAGCGGACAGGGTTGGAAGTGCTTGGTCTGCACGAAACAGTGCCTAAGCGATCACATAAATAGGACTAGACCCAAGATAAAAACGGAGATGGGAATCCATATGATTTCAATTTGAAAATAATTATATTGTGAGCGATCCTATCAAATGCTTTGCTGAAATCAGTTGCAACTGCATCAATTTCGTAACCTAATTCCATGGCACAAATAGTATTAGATACAAATTGAGTAAGATTAGATGTAGTTGATCTACCTTTAAGAAAGCCATGTTGCTTATCAGAAAAAAGTGATTCACAATGAAGAAGTAAATAATCGTGAACTAAACTCTCTAATAATTTGGGAATACATGAGAGCTTTGCTATCGGCCTATAATTTGAGACATCACTCTTAGATCCTTTTTTATGTATAGGGATAATGAAACAATCTTTCCATCGATTGGGAAACACACAGTAAGAAATAGATAGTTGAAATAGAGCAGTGAGTGGTTGAGCAAGTTTAGAGATGCATTTTTTAAGAACAATAGGAGGAATACCGTCAGGACCCGATGAAAAATCATCCTTAAGCTGGCGAACCTTGTTAATCACTGATAATTGACATATATTAATCGATGTCAAAGAGGTCTTGGCACAACCATTCATATAACTAAAAAAACCCAAGTCTACTTCAGAGTTATTAGAAGAAAATGCTTGGCCAAAAAAATCGGCGAAATAGTTAGAAATAGTTTTAGGATCAGCAGATGAGGCATTGCAGTAGTTCAAGGTGGAGGGATAACCATCTGACTTTCTTATACATATAACGCTCAAGAGAAATTAGTTTGTTTGCTAGAGTTAAAATATCACTGATTTCTAAACAACAAAGAGCTCGACTTGCAGCAGTTCCCAGTACTCCCAATCTTATTTTTTACAATATCAAACTTTAAAAGTCAAAACAAAATGAACTTCGAATGTGTAAAAAAAATAAAAGCCGCCTAAAGGTAGGACAGACCTTAGAAAGCAGATAATTGAGACCAATGTTGTTTGATGATAGACAAATATTCGTGAAAGAACTATAATCAACAACTGCATAACATTAACTTATTCTTGGTTTTCATTACTTGAATACATAGCTATCTTTCGTAGATATATACACTGTAAAGTGACATTTCAGCAATGGAGTGTTTTTTGGTTAAACCGTCCAGACTGCACTAGGATTTTATATGAAAAACAAATATAACTTTCGCAGAATAAGTAGGATCCTATAGAAGTACAGAAGTTGGGTTTTTGACTCTTATTCGTAATTCCGTTCTCATGTGTTTTAATTTAGTTTAATGTGGCATTTGGACATTCCAACTATCCTACTTCCATAAAGACAACTTTTATGACTTTCTAGTAATTAAAATGTTTCACTATAAGGTTGTTGCATGTGCTTTATTGCAAATCCTATTGCCAAAGTCCGTAAGCGGTTATTCGTTAAGAGTTTCTTATCTTTAAATAAGAATGCAACATAATGTGCGACACAATAGTTAGAATTTTATACTTGGGTCATAATATGCCATTACTCGTATGTATGAAATATAACATCATTCAAATTTCAAGTGCGACTTTGGTGGATGACGCGCTTCCGAAACGTCCAATTTTTCATAACTCTGGTGAATAAGTTAGGTGGTTTGTGGTTAATTGGCATAGATCTTAAGACCTAAAGGGGTCAAATCGCACGATTTCGGAGGCCAATGTAAAATTTTACAATGTGGCACGGGTTGTGAGGCACTTAGCGTCGTTCTGTTGAAACGTTGTGGGTGTCCCTGTCCATATCGTCGAATTTGGGCAAAAAGAATTTAGTTATCATCAACATCAACATCATAGCGCTCGTCTTTGACGGTGATGGCCTGGCTATAATCGCTCTCGAAGAAGTATAAGCCGACGCATAGCAATTTGATGGATCTCGTGTAGAGTGTGATCGTGCCAAATAAGATAATTTTGCTTGTTGACGAACACATTCATCCAGCATTGGGCTTTGTACCTGAATATAATTTTGCGACCGAAATTGGGGTCAACTTTCTACTGCTCAAGAGCCCGAGCCCAACTAACGGACACATGTCGTTCTGGATAGACGTTCACTTTGAGCTCCTTGATCAGTTAAAGTTTGTTCGGGTGTAGGCCAAAGTCATGACGCAAAATTCTCTAAGTTTTGGTCTGCGAAATGCCGAGTTGATTCCTTCCGATTTTCCTGCATACTCAAATGGACTTTGGCGGGTTTTGCATTCTTTTGACGTACGAGTATTGACAGATTATGCACTGAACTGGTAGACTCGATTATAACCATCACGTTACGAAAAGTCATCTCGGAAGGACAATTATGATGACAGTAAAATGGATGAAGCGCACGAAATGTTGATCGAACAGAAGACCCATTTTCATAAAACAATCCTATCAATTGCAAATGCAATAACTCTCATATCGAGCTTGCAAGTCAGAATTAAAAAATAACAAATAATTTGACAGGAATTCTCGTAATCCAATTATTTCTAAACTCATTTATTGAACTATTTAACCTATTTCAATACATTTTTGTTTGACGAAATATACATATTTGCATTCAAGGATTACAGGAAGTTAACATTCGACTCAATGTACTGAATTTTGTTGATGTTATTATAATATTTTCACTTGTGACTCATAGGTACTATTAGGCAAGTTAAGCATTCTTAAAAAAAATCGAACTCAAAGTTGATGACTACAATGATAGCGAAGACCAAAAAAGTGGGTCTTCAATTCTGTCTGTCTGTCTTTTGACTACAGCCTAAACGGCTTGGCGGATTTTATTTAAACTGGGTAGGTAGATAGTATTTTTAATTTTACCTACCCAACAAGTTTTTTTTTAAGATAACGGTACCTACAATACGAATTTTTTTCGAAATTTTATAAATATTTTTTTTTTCAAAAACTGTTCGACAGGTTTAAAAGTAGAAAGATAAAAACAAATTTGATTTAGTTAAAGCTATAAAGGTTGGAAAAAAATTCCAGAAAGTGGATATTAATGGTACCCCCCTTAGAAATTTTTTTTTTGTTGGTTTTGATTTTCTGAAAAACGGTACAATCAATTTTGATCATTTTTCTTATGCTAAGGCTCCCAAAAAATTTCAATAGAATTGTGCATTCCAATTTTAAATTTTTTTGTTTTGGATTTTTAAAAAAAGTTTAAATTTTTTTTTTCAAAACTCAATATTTCGAAAACCTCATGCTAGATTTTTTTAATCTTGTTAAATAAAAGTTTTTTAATTAAAAATTAAAAATAACAGTACCCAACATAAATGTTAAAAAATGGTTTTCAAAAATCGTATTTTCTCGAAAATGGCGCTTAGAATTTTAATAAAATTTATTTTCTTCGATCAATTTTAACGATCTATAATTCAATAAAAAAAAATTGAAATTAAGATATTACTGACTGTACCTACCCCACCCCGATGAGTTTCACCTTGTCGTGGTGGGGTGGCAGAAAACTCGAGAACCTAAAACATAGGTCACGTGACATATGTAACGGGTGATTTTTTTGAGGTTAGGATTTTTATGCATTAGTATTTGACAGATCACGCGGGATTTCAGACATGGTGTCAAAGAGAAAGATGCTCAGTATGCTTTGACATTTCATCATGAATAGACTTACTAACGAGCAACGCTTGCAAATCATTGAATTGGCCCTAGAAAAGTTGGCAGAAAATCCGCTTTTTTATCGACAAATTTTGTTCAGCGATGAGGCTCATTTCTGGTTGAATGGCTACGTAAATAAGCAAAATTGCCGCATTTGGAGTGAAGAGCAACCAGAAGCCGTTCAAGAACTGCCCATGCATCCCGAAAAATGCACTGTTTGGTGTGGTTTGTACGCTGGTGGAATCATTGGACCGTATTTTTTCAAAGATGCTGTTGGACGCAACGTTACGGTGAATGGCGATCGCTATCGTTCAATGCTAACAAACTTTTTGTTGCCAAAAATGAAAGAACTGAACTTGGTTGACATGTGGTTTCAACAAGATGGCGCTACATGCCACACAGCTCGCGATTCTATGGCCATTTTGAGGGAAAACTTCGGAGAACAATTCATCTCAAGGAATGGACCGGTAAGTTGGCCACCAAGATCATGCGATTTGACGCCTTTAGACTATTTTTTGTGGGGCTACGTCAAGTCTAAAGTCTACACAAATAAGCCAGCAACTATTCCAGCTTTGGAAGACAACATTTCCGAAGAAATTCGGGCTATTCCGGCCGAAATGCTCGAAAAAGTTACCCAAAATTGGACTTTCCTAATGGACCACCTAAGACGCAGCCGCGGTCAACATTTAAATGAAATTATCTTCAAAAAGTAAATGTCATGGACCAATCTAACGTTTCAAATAAAGAATCGATGAGATTTTATGCGTTTTTTTTTTTAAAAAAGTTCTCAAGCTCTTAAAAAATCACCCGTTACATAAAAATAAGCGATCGAGACATCTCTTTCGTTCGATGTATGCAAAAGCAATCTATGGTTATGATGTAAAAATGAGATTGTTAAATAAGTAAGATGAAATTTTGAACGCATTAAGGACATCGGTTGTATCAAGCCATGTCCGAAAAAATTTTGGTACCATATCCAATCTCAGAAATCAGATATATCTGATATCAGGAAACTGAGCAACGGATCCCTGGTGCTGATTTATTCAAATCTTGAACTATGTGACGAAAGGTAGTTGAGCGAATTTACCGTCTCTCTTGCTTATTAGTCTGAGTAAAGCAATCACAATGGACGATCCTTCCTGGTACCTGAAATTAAAAGATTGCGGGGAGTGTCTCTATCCCTATTTGGTGTAGGACAAAAGAAAAGACTAATCGTAATTCGGTGCAGGTTGTGGTTGGTTTCGGTTCGGAGTTTTACTCCATTTGCTTAATTTATTAAGCGCATGTAATATTATTTGTGATATTTTTAAAATAACTCCATAATATTTTAAAGTAACAAGTAAGAACAAACAAGATAAAGATATCTTCCTTTGAGTGATATCTATAAGAAGAATACCCTAATTGGGTACCTCGGGGATAGTGATTGCTGAATCCCCCGCTAATTATAGCCCCCATGGAGTAAGCACCATGGAATCACTGTCACCGGGAAGGCCCTCTGTAAAGAGAGCTCGAGGTGGCTGTGGTTATACCAATCGAGTTACGCGATTGGCTATTGTGGCTTGCTGCAATAGTTAGATAATAACAATTAGATCCGTACCAAAGGGTAGAACTGCCTACACAGTACAAAATTTGGAACAGCCTGGAGATGCCTGATTCGCACTCCCTTGACAAGACCAACGGTGATGCATTTGGTGGAATGCGGAGAAAAGTTTGTCTTGGGGGGCTAGTCTTGCACGAGGCTGGAAGGGAGTGGCTGCCTTTCTTCCAGATAAAAAGCAACTGGGACCTAGTCCTGGTCCGTCAGTGCTTGAGGTTAAGCAGTGGGGTGAAGCCATAATCGGCAGGTATCCACTATAAGCTTAAATTTCAGTCCTGACTGTACCTACCAAAGATCCATTTTTTTGCAAATTTTTAATTTCTCATTATCGTCAAAACGGATTTTAATAAAAAAAAAATTTTATAGAGAAGCTTCTAAAAAGTTTGAAAACTTAAAAAAACAATATTTTTTGAATTTTTGAAAGAAAAAAAAAATTTGTTTTTTTTTTGAAAATTTGATATCTGAAAAAATATTTTGTTTTTTGATAATTTAATTTTTTTAATAAAAGCTTTAAGTTGGTGTACCAAATTTTTTTCATAAAAATGTTTTAAAAACGTTCTAAATAAAGATTATGTTTTTTTTAAGAAACCACTACAACGACTTATAATTTTTGTTCTTGCATACATTCATAGTTGCATGTTTTTATCCCTTACTACAAAGAGAGTTTAAAAATTAAATTTTATTTGTATGGACATTTTTCTCTAATAACATTCGTTTTTAAAATTCCTAGTCTATTACATAGGAGCAATTTCGTGCGACCCCAGTCGTCCATTTTATTTCCTTTCCACGGGTCCACATTGCAAAAATGAAGGTCTTACAATGAAGGACACCGATTTGTATTAATATTTTATCTGCTCTTCTTAGATCATTTTTCTTAGAAAATTTTCACATCTTTTTAAAAATGCAATAAAATGAACAAAATTAAATTTTTCAATGTATTATGGCTTTATTAGTAAGAGTAAACATTCCCATTAATTATGGAACACAACGGCGTTCAAGTGGCTGCCTCAACTTGGATTTTGTAATCGACACCAGTCTAATGAGCATTTCGCACTCTTTGGGCTACATAGCACTCACTTTGGAAATAAGTTTTCAATATTTCCCAACGTTGTTCAAGCGTCTAACAACTCATTCCGTTCCGCGGAGGTATTGAATTTCAGTCAGGATTTTGACCGGGAAACAGCTGTCAATGTCAAAATAACTTATTATTTGAAAACAAAAAAAAAACTATTAGATGGCCCACCGTGTATTTACTGTTTTATAGCAGCAGAATATAAGTTGTACATATTTGGTTAATCTGAATCACAAATTAATTTACATAATGTGGTCTTACTCTTGAGCCTTTGCATCTCTTAAAAAACTAATTTTCGTTTTCCATTTTGAAATGAAAATCAAACTCTTTTGACAAGACATGACATCCGATACATTTTCGCTTGAGAAAGTAATCAGTCTTATTTGATTATTTCAAATTCTTTCTATCAAAAAATTAATTTTTGTATTCAATCAAAAAAAATCAATATTTTCTTGATCTGAGATCAATCTCTATTTGCAGCAGGATTTATATGAACTTGCATTCACTAAAGTAGAATGATATTTATCTCCAAAAATTATTTATTGTAGTAAACCTCTTGGCCTAATGGTTAGTGCTTTGGACTGTCATGCAGAAGGTCTTAGGGATAATTTTAGGTCCCCTCCATTTCTGGGCCCGTATTACGAAAGGCAAAAAACGATACCCTAGAAAACGATGGTCAACACATGGACCGATTATAGTTTACGATAATGGATGCATCAAAATATTGCTTGATAAAATAAAAAAAATCTATTTTTTTAAGCGCATCCAACTTCATTCTTTCAATATTTCTATCAAAAATAGTACATGTGTCAAAACAATGAAATACGAGTGCCAAAAGCAGTCGTAAGAGAAAACGATTATCGTTTTAAAAAAAAGAGTATCGTAAAACGTAATCGCAACTTAACGATAACGAGGGATTTTAAACGATAATCGTAATTCGTAATACGGGCCCTGTTATCACGCACACAGGAATGTTTGAGAATGATTGACAGTTGGAAGTCATTAGGCTTAGGCTGTCTACGAGCCGTTATGGCCTCCTATTTTAAAAAGATAATTGTATTTCAATAATGTTTGAATATGGCTGGCGTATTTATGGCGTAATCTGGAGTTCCAGTTTTCACACACTCTTCACATAATGGCCACAAGTTTAATTGTTGAACAAGATGACGAATTCACACATTTCGATCATCATTAACACTACGCTCCATACCAGGAATCGCTTGTTCTGTGAGCTGTGAGCACTGAACAATGTCTGACGGGATAAGTATAAGCGTTTAGAATATACGTATTGCGAAAACGATTCACAGTTTCTCGAACTAATCGCTCTGATGGAGGATTCAAAAAAAAAAATTTGAACAATTTGCTAATGGGACAATCGGGAAAAATAACAGTGCTGCCAATTTTAAGTTCTATAACTCTGACAAAACACCTTTTTTAATTTAAGTAGCAGAGCTAAGCGATCGTTGTATCGGACTTAAAATCCAGTTGTTAGAAACTCTTCACTCTCTGGCCAATGCAGAAGATGACCAGTTAAAATGTTTCGGAGTGCATAGCTTAAAAATAAACAACAACTCAATAGTGTAATTTGAGACTAAAACATAAAATCAAAAAATGCACATACGATGTTCCTACTTTTCTACGAAGATACATTTATTTTTTATAAAATTGCAGACGGAAAGGTTAACACAAAAAAGAATGTTAACGTCGAATATTAAAATTTGAAAATAAAAATTACTACGATGCAGACAAGGATCACAACAATAAAATAAAAATACATGTGCAGATATTGTGGGGAAAATATCTTGTAAATTAGATTAGCGTTAGGTGGACATTTTTTTATGGATACGATATTCATAACCAAAGGACAACATTATGACCTGTGACAATATCTATATGTGCTATAAAATATGTATTGTGAAAAAGTGGAAAAAAAAAATAAAATGTCATAGTACCTTGTTGCAAAATGAATTACAAAATTTAAAGGCACAAAAAAGTACCCTTAGTACCAGTGGAAAAAAAAATTAAAAAAACCAAAAATGTATCATGTCGCGGCTAAAAAAAAATCTACGAGAAGAGTAATGTCCTCTGTAAAAGACATCGTCAAAAACGAAAATAACTCCTAGGCTCGTTAGATTTTTTTTTTTTTTTTTGTAGGTATGGTGTGTGTCCTAGGTGGCGTTCCAACATTTTTTCTTGTTCCACGAAATATCGGGTGGAAAAAAAAATTCACCAACAACTTGGTGATGTTAGATATTTTTTCGCGATTACTGCATAAACTTTTCAAAAAGAGATGGTTTCGGCCATTTTTTTGTTGTTTTTTTTTTTTTTTTTTTTGAGGACAACTCAGCAGAATTTCGTCCTTTCGACTTTTATTTGGCATTTTTCGTGGTTTTGACAATTTTCTCTTTTGTTTTAGGAATTCGTTACAAAAATGTTCATACATTTTGTCTGCAATGTTGGTAGCTAGGTATTCCTCAAAAAAAAAAAAAAAAAAATCTCCTAGGACAAACGGAAGGAGAAAAGGCATCGACAGGCTGCCTTCCCATATATTTTTTTTTAAAGAAGTGCTTGGCATACCTACCTACAACATGTGTCAACTTACATTTTTGCCAAAAAAAAAAAAAAATAAAACACAATTACAAGAAACCCCCAGCGTGGAGCTGAAGAGGCAGATAACTCTGTGTAGTCATGATGTTTATCCCCAGATATACTCTAGAGGGATGAAGACGATGAAAAATTGATTTCGTGCTAAAATTCTGAACTGAATGCGACCAAACTAAGGACATCCCGCCCTTAGTGGATTGTAAAATGGACTATTCGTATAGCTATAGCTATACATTTCAACATGGTGGAATGACATCTACAAAATTCAGTATGCCAATAATTGTATATTTTAAATTGACAGTCATGTTACTTATTTTAGGGCAATACACATTGCATAAGGGATATATTCTTTTGAGAATGGTGAGTTGGTTTTAACTCAGTTTGAAGAGAGTTGGTGGTATTGAGTGTGAATTTGGCTTATGAGAGGTGGTGGCAGGTGGACTTAGCCGTTCGCTAAACCATCTTTTGCAATTCCCCACTGGATTCATTATTATGAAAATGGTCTTTTAAGATCTTTTTATTAATGGAAAACCTAGACTTGAAATATATCAGGCATTTATAAAACTATTCTTCGAAAAATATCAATTCGAAATTTTCAGGAATTAAAACGAATGGTATGATTAATAAACACAATTAATATTCGTCTACTGTCACGCCAAGTTGAGGGTTGCTTAGCGGCCGAAATTTCAATAGGTTATCCAGACTACAACCACATAGATGTTCAGAATAGAAAGAAACGTGATCAAAAGGACGAAGATTATATACGAAACGGGAAATGTTATTATAGACAACTTTAAGTTTTCTAGACGTCGCATAATCCAAATCGCTAAAAACTTCACAACAGTAAAGCAGCACTAGAAGCAAAATAGTTTTTGCTAACAGAAGCTTAGTTTTCTGTAGAATGAAGCCTTGAGTGATTCGAAGAGCTCTTAGACTACTATAAACCTTCTTTGTAGAGCTGTTAAGATGGTCATTGAAAACTATTCCTAGATTACGGGCGGAGTCAACACAAGCGATGCAGAGGGCTTAGTATTGTTTTATCAAATATCTGACGATAGATAGGCAAAGTCTTTCACTTAGCAGGATTTAGGTTGGAGATTATTTATTTTAGACTAACGTGAGATGTTTTGCAAATCGTCATTCATCAGAGAGACTGCCTCGTTCTTTCTTGATAACGGTCGGCTGATCAAAAGTTGCACATCGTCAGCATACAAATGGATAGAAAAAATTTTAACTATGTGTGGTAAATTATTGAAGATGAAGAAAAATAGTGGCCCAAGTATTGATCCTTGTGGGACCCCGTGAAGTACATAAGCAAAACAAGATGATCTACCATTTGCTACAACACATTGTTGTCTGCTATTTAGACATGAACGGATCAATTTGCACGACTCGGTTATAAATCCAAAACTTTGCTACAGTCTTCTACAAAGTATCGAGTGATTTACGGTGTCAAAAGCCTTGGAAAAGTCTAGATTGTGCTCTAATTCTGTCCAGAACAGGGCATTTTAATGACTGTTTCCTTTTCATGCTAGTCCGCACAGCTACGACAGTGAGTATTATGAGAAATGCATAGCTTTGCTGTTTGATCTCCTATTAGTCATTGTTCGCTACATATATAAGGATCTTGGCTATGTCTGAATGCCTGGATCGGCATATCAGATCAAGTGTTCGGGATTTTTTATAGGTGGGGCGGATAGTTGTGTCAAAGTCTTTCATCACAACGTCACTTTCTAAGGCCTTTCTAGATGGAAACATAAAATAAAATCTTTACTGATGCATTAGGGGTGCAGTGGTCAGTGGGTGTCGAAAATTTTTTTTTTTGGAATCTCAGTCATAAGAGTTCGATTCCTTCAGTCTTAACACTCTTCAAAAAACTAGATATTTAATGTAAAAATCAAGTGGTAAAAGGTGCAAAAATACGCTTAAGGCACCATTTGGGCAAGATCTAAGAGTCTTTTTGGTGCCAACACTAGCAGGTTTTTTGTACTTTCTTGAGTTTATCAATTGAGTATGCTTTGGTAGGAACGGGCCAATGCACAATCCAGCCACATATGAGTATTGTTTATACTAGGGTGTTAACGTCCACAAGAACATCTTCCATTCTAACCCAGAAGTTTTATTAACCCTTTCTTTAATAATTAGTTCGCAGTTTAATTCAGGATCGAAAATATTAAATATTTAGTATTGGAGGGCTTCGGCCCTTGAGTAGGATTAGAATGAAGAGCTATATCTAAATTTTGGTAGTTAATATCATCACTTCAGTTCTGCCTTGGTTAACACCTAGTTTATAATTCGTAACCCAGTCATTAACCTTTCCCAAAGCCATTTCAGTGATTTCACTAAACACAGGAGTGAACATTGCTGACAGCAATAGCACCAAATCATCTGAATACGCAACGATCTAAATGCCACATCTATCCTTGATTAAAAGCCATAGAAGAGGTAACAGAGCTCCGTCCTGAAATATTCCTCTACTTACGTGCTTAGGCAAGTTTATATTACCTAATGTATCCAGAATCCTTTAGTCTTTGTGTATGGATATGATTCACTCCCAGATGTAGTCTTCCACACATGAATCAACGAGTGATTCTAGAATCTATTCGGTAAGCACGTTGTAAAAGTCTCTTCTACATTGAAGAAGGTTTTGGGAGTGAATTCTTTTTAGTCAATAGTTTTCTCAATTGTATACAATACCACGTGAAGAGCCGTTCCCGTGGACTTGCTTTCAAGGTATGATGCATTTTGACAGTTTTCGAGAAGAAATTCCTTCGAGATGTTTCTAATATGGATGTCGATAATGCACTCTAAGGTTTTAAGAACGCAAGAATCCCGACTTATTAGCCGGAATTCCTTCGCGGATTCATGATTCACCTGTCGACTTTAGGGATAAAAACTTATCCTACAATTCTCCCGGACACTCCCACATAGTTATGAGAGAGGCATTCTCTTAAAATCATTACCAGAACTGTCACATCTTGTAGTTTTCGTAGCATAATTGGTCGTATGCCGTCCAGGCCTAGAGACTCTCGTTGACGTTTATTAATTTCCCACGAAAGTGTGTCGCCTCAGTGTGTCAATAACTCAGCTGGAAAAATTGTCTAAGTACCTACGATAGATTGCAATGTTTGCCAATTCCAGAGGAATCTTTTAGTCTAAGTTCGATTTAATATGAACGACATGACCGATTTTGATGAAACTTTCAAGTGTGATGAAGTATTTTATAAGAAATTATCATTTCCACCCAATGGCACGTTTTATTTTTTTAAATAATTGATAATAACAAGACTTGTGTTCATTGAAAAATTACGTTTTCTTGACGGACGAAGGTAACGAGACTGGAGATCCCACTTGATCCCATAAAAACCTAGAATTTGAACGCGGGACACATTTGCTGCTGCCATACATGATACTTTACTCCACTGTATCGATAGGGAAATGTCAAACTACGAGCAAACTAGTCGATCCAATTGGACTTTATTCAGAAGCTCTTTCAACTGGTGGACGAAATCCATGTTGTATGAACCTAACAAATTGTTGAATATGTAGTGACTTTAATCAAGAGATACTCCAGAAATGCAACCAGTATAGTCAACTCACCAAATATAGGTTAGCTCCAATCAAAGTGTGGTGTGCAATTTCATCAAGTTGGATTTTTCAAAGAAGACAGTCAATAAGGAGGGACCGTTTTTTTAAAACCTTAAATGAAGTTTTTTATCCGCAAGAGAATTCGTTTCAATTCTTTGTGGTTCCAAACATATGGGACACATTTACACGCAGGCCTGTTATGGTGGATCTTAAGGTTAGAAGATATGCTACATTACTTACCCATCTATCACAAAGTCATGCCAAATCCGAAATGGGAACTGTCTTAAATGTTCAAGATGGTATTCAGAGATTAAGAAGAACACAGTCTTTTTCGATTCTTGTCGGTTTTTTTTTATAAGCAAAGGGGTTTTGATTACCCTAAACTTGATTAAGCGTTAGCAAAATAGGGAAAAATTGAAAAGAAGATATATGTAGATGCACATTGAATTTTAAGCTCTGACTATCAAAATGGAGGAAAATAATAGATTTCCGTTAAGCATTTCACATTCGCTCAGTGTGACTAGAGAAAAAATCACGATACTTTTTCGGAACTCGTCTCAAGGTTTAACTGATGTGCAGTTTTTGAAGTACAAGTATTTCGGTATAATTGTTCAATGAAAGGAATGCATTCAAACCGACTATTTCACTAGAATTTTTTTTTTAAATCATTTCTGAGGTATTCGAGCGATTAAAATATGGTTTTAAGGGGTTTTCCCATTAATGAAGAGGTTCCAAATCATCCAAAAGAATTTCTTATTATTAAAGCTGATTTTAAACTCAGGCCTGCGAACTCGGCAGACTCCGTTCGTGATGACAACACGCACCCGGGAATGGTTTGAGAGTTATAAGTTATTAGGTTCAGAAACTCGATGGCCTCTAAATGATTTTGTATGGGATAAAACTCCACAATTCCACTCAATCCGCTTGAATTAAGTAATGAGGACCTTTGCATAAGTAACTTTTCATATTTTCGGATGTAATCATTTTTTTTTATAGTTTTCTAAGAAATTAAAAAAAAATGGAAAAACTTGAATTTTTCTGTAAGTCGATGATAAATCATAAATCTCCTGAACTGAAATTCCGATTTTTACCTATTAAGAATTTAATCAAAAATCCCAAATAATTGCCTACTTCTAGGATAAATCTCAAATAAAATTGATATTTTTATAAAATATACTTACGTAAAGTGCAATGTCTTCCATTCCATCCTTGTGAGCACACACAAGTTCCATTCTTGCATTGGCCATGTTCTGAGCATCTGGCATCGCAGGGTAGCTGGTCGCATAGATTGCCCGTCCAACCAGTATTACAACGGCATTTTCCCGATTCACAAACGCCATTTGGTCCACAATCCAAACTACAGACAGCTATAAAGAGATGAAATGATGGTTAAATATTTAATACTCTCATACCCATACATATTCATTATAACATAGAATTCCTATGGCAGTTAAGGAAATAAAGATATAAAAACGGTACTTAGATATACATATATTCTGTATAAAAGGTTATTTGAAATTAAAATTTCTCACTCACTTGCTGCTCATGCAACAATCAGACAATCATCAGTCACTCTTAGCTGGAGGTACTATGTTCCCAATTCTCACTATAAAGTCCTACAATATCCTTGTTTTTACTTGAGCAAGCTCGGTGTGTAAGGATATAATGTTTTTTCTTGTATACATGTGTGCGGGTGCGCCTGATTAGTCAGATGGATTTGATTAAATTTTTCATTTCCGTATTGGAATTGCTCCTGACAGCTGTGTCCGTCGACAACTACTATAAGACAACGATGAGGATGAAAACGAAGTAAGTCGGGACGATTTCGCATAGACAGAGAGACACTGAAAAAATTCTGTTACAAATGCAATTTCGTCTCGACTATATCAATCATGCACATAATGTTAAGGCAGACGAGTTTAGTGTCTTCATTTTTCTTACCATTCATTCGAATCCTGGCAAGGCAAAAATATACTACATACATATTATGTCTGTATCTATAAGATAGCTGTACGTACATGTATTATATTTAGACTGCTAAAGTACCTTAAAACTGTGAATCATCTCGCAGGTCCGTATTTGGAATGAATCGGTTGGAAAGTTTGAAAAAATCTTCATCTCGAAAAACAATATGACACATTTTAGACTTTCTGCAGAAGTAATTTTTATTTACAGATTTAGATAAAGATTAAGACATTTATTTGACAACTGATTCGTACTTTCGCTACTCCGGTTTATTGGGAACACATAGCAAAGTATTTAATGTGCGTTTTGTGTCCCTTTTTACCGTTCCATTTCTCTGATCGAAACAATGTGATATCTGATATGATTGAGATATTAAAATCACGAGCTATATATTTATTACTATTAATTATATATAAAAATTACAATTTTTGTCAACAGAGGTAGGCGCAAAGCTTGATCTTGCAAAAGAAAAAACAAGATTTTATGAAATCCTGAAGCAATATTTGGAAAAACACACTAAACGTATAAATGGTTTTTGAATTGGCACGGGTAAATTTATAGAGCCATTGAAAATTGGACTACTCGGATCCGCGCAACCGTAAGAAGCCGAGTCAAATTCCCGCCGAATGAATTTATATTTCATGCATAGTGGCATACATAGGCTCTTCAAATAAAAAAATATGTTTAATACCTTACAACTTACACACAGCCAAATATATTCCATTTTAACATCTGCCAACCCTAATTGAAAAACACTTTATTTATTACCAAAATGTATTTGAAAAATTTCATTAAGACTCGAATTAATTTTTGTATTAAAAATAAAACAGGTACATAACTAGTTCTTCAGATAATACAAATTTTATAGCAGCTCATTTTGCTGCTAGCTCTACGTTGCGTGACAGCAACATTGCAATTTCTGTACTTCATAACGGAAATCATTCAAAAAGAGGGCATATTTTCACACTCTTACAGTTGCAAGAGCCCTTCTAGATCTTGATATAAGCAAATCCGCTGATCCTGGATGGTATACCCACCATTCTTCTAAAACGGCGTTCTTCATAGCTGACAAAACCATTGCGTAAGCATTTCCATCACTCCTATACTCTTCTGGCAATCTTCCTTATAGAAGATAGCAAACAGCATTTGTCCAGTCTGTTCCTTCCTCGCCCTCCTCCTATCGACCAATTGCAATTACGTCTCTTCTTTCCATGGCCATGGAATCGCTGATAAATTATCAGTTCAAGAAATATCCCGAAGCCCAGAAGCTTCTGAATAACAGGGGCAATATAGGTATGGCAGATATCTTTCCACTGGTGATCTGATGGCATATCTCACCGAAGAGTGGAACAGATATCTACATTGTTTTTTTTTTTTGGAGAAAGTAAGGGTATTGAGCTTGATTTTTCTAGGGCATTTTGTAGACTTTGGCACCAGGCTCTCTTTTTGAAAACGCATACGTTTGGTATCAATGAAAACCTTATTCTTTGCATTTCAAGTTACCTTCCGGATCGTTCAATACATGTTGTCATGAACGGTTTCGAAACTGATCTTCACAAAATAAATTATAGTGCTTCCCAAAAGGCTCTGTTTTATCTCATTTTTATAAATGATCTTTTGTCTGAAAATTTTAATCCACTTTATTGTTTTGCCGACGACTCTACCCTTAGATTATCATACTCATTCTCAAATTCACGTCTATCTTCTTCGGAAGTGGAGTTGCAACGAAAAAGTATGACACGTTCATTAAACTCTGATCTTTACAGCATTGTTAAATGGGGTATACAAAATCGTGTGGAGTTTAATGCTTCAAAAACTTTAATGCTGTCTATTGTCGTTGATGCAAAATGTACCCCTTATACCAGTGTCCTTCAATGGCACTTGCATCGAAGAAGCCGAAGATCTCTCAGTATTCAGTATATGTGTCAAAGACGAATTTCTTCTCGAGACCGCGAAAAACACTGCTAAAGGCTGAGGATTTCTCTCACGATGTAAGAAATTTATACACCCTCACTGATCTTTCTACAATTTATAAGGCGTTTATACGTCCAGTACAATTCACATCTTAGGGCACGTGCAGCACAAACTTCTACCCATTTATTGGATAGAATTCAGAAAAGAGCGTTAAAACAAATAGGAAACAAAGGCTATCATAGAGTCATTTCCATTTCCATCTTTTGGACACCGTCGGAATGTTAGTATTACCCTGTTTTATCGCTTCTTTCACAAGCAATGCTCACTCAAAGTAGGAAGTTGCATTTCTCCCCACAATTAGTTTACACGTGATAACCATTTCGCTAGGAATGCTCATCGGTTCATCCTCGAGCTAAATTTTGATCGTACCGTATTATAAAATTATTCTGAATAATTCGTAAGCTGCTGTAAGGCAAAGCTTCATTAAATGTTCCTCCCACAATGCTTCAACCTCTTTTTGAATCTACTTACTTGAATTTTAATATGGCAAGCAATATGGTAAGCAAGTCCTTTAAAATTAGGCAAATGATTGATTTTGTCTTTGGCCGTTTTCGAAAATTTCATTTGCGTCAAAAATGCAATCAAAAAACTAAATAAATATGGTGGTGCAACTGCTCGAAGATAACCAGGGCCTAGTGACTTTACACCTATCAATATCAACCATTCCTGCGTGCTAGCTACCAGGAATAAAGGAGACTTACAATTTTCTGCTGATTCCGAACGGCTAATGAGCAGCACTTTAGATGACAAGAGATAGGGGAGATTGAGGCACATTTGAACAATGCTTATAAAATTTTACTTTATTACTCTTTTTTAAAAGCAATTTAAAATTTTAACCTGTCAGTATACCATATCCATAAACGTCATTGACTTTCCCTGATTCTCTCAGGTGTCTCTCGGAACTAGAGGTGAAAGCTACTTTTGCTAATGGAAGTATTCTGTTTTCGTTTTTTAGTTGTAAGAGTTAAAAAAAAATTAATGCGAGATTTTAAAATAGGAACAAATTGTTTTGGAGGAAAAATTAATTTTAAACTTAAATATAGTTAAATATTTATAATAAATTTTATGTCACTGAAACAGTTGGGGCAGATTTGAACAAGCGTATTGGGGCACTTTTGAACATATTCAAAACTGCCCCGATCAATTTTTTTTAACATATTTAAGACATTTAAGAGAAATTTAATCAGCTTTAAGCAATTTGTTATCTGTTCTATAGGGAGTATTGGTTTCAGGTAAAAAATGTTTTTATCATATCGTCCGTTAGTCTATGCGCCTATACCATCTGTCTCATTTTTGAGCTATTGAATACTGAGAATAAGATCTACAATGTTAAAGCTTTCTAGAAATATCGAAAAAATCTTAAAATTTTTGTAGCTTTAACTATAATATTCTAGTTTTAGCTGTTTTAATTCATACAAATTGAAGCTTAGGTTTGGAAAACAAGCTAAAACTAAATGAATTTAGCGTTGGCTATTTTAAAATAGCTATTACTAGAAAACAAGAAAACATCTTTAACTAGCTAGCTTAAGCTTATTCTTATTCACTAAAAATCCAGCTTTTACTTAAAAATTCAAGTTTTAGCATTACCTTTTTTTTTATTCACAAGGCCCAATATTTGATCCGAAGCTCAAAGATTAATTACGGATTGACCAAAATTCAAGCTCGAGTATTAGCATTTGACGATTTGTATTAATTTTAAGTTTGTAATATTTTTTTTTTAATCTTTGTGGATTTTTGTTTTCTTTCTACAAATACATGAATATGATATAACAAAAGCATTAATTTTGAGTTTTATTGATAAGTTCTTATTAAAAAATTAATATAAAAATAAAATTTAAAAGTTCTTTTACTCAATAAAAAAAATTATATCACTGTTCAAAAGTGCCTCTTCCAAGTTCAAAACTGCCCCTTATGTGAACATTAGAACCTATATTGGTTGGAGATAAAATATCAGGCCAATTGCTCGAATAGTTTAGGTTTTATCAGTCTGGGAAGCAATATGTGTTCAACTGTGCTCCACTCTCCCCTACTCTTGGAGGAGTTGTCAATTCCTCGCAAGAGGCAGTACGCCCATGAAAAATTGTTTTTGCAGCGGATGAGAATAGAACCCATGACCTTTTGCATGACAATCCAACGGACTAACGCACGTACTAATGCAATGGAAAGATGCTCTTTAAACGGAAGCCACACATATCAATCCAAAATTATATTCTTACGCAAAAGCATTATTTTCTACGACGCAGTTTGCTAACGTGATATTTTCGACAACATAGATTTGGCGTTTTCGAAAATGGCCTTTTATTTCCCATTTTAATTCATACACGCTATGTCATTACTTTCTAGAAGATTTAACAAAAGTATGTGTTTTTATAGCCTTTGACCACCAAACCTAAGACTCAGTTTTTATATAAATATCCGTTTTAGAGAACAACCTTTGCCATAGTTTTCCAAAACTCACATGGTTTCCCATAATTTTTAAGTTTAGCACAAGTTTTATATATGAAACCCTTCTTAAAAACTAGTTGAAATTAAGAAATAAAGTAAACAAACACACCTTTTCAGCCTAATAAAACGTCAAAAAAAACAATGATAGGTTGCTTTTAAAAGAAATTCAAAACGGCTAATTATATGAATTGAAATTGAATCTCAACTGAAATTCCAATATTCCAATTTCAATATGTTATGTACATATATTGTTTCATAAATTAAACAATAACTTATAACTAATAATTATAGTAAAAGAACAAGAAAAAGGAATTGTAGACGGAAAAACATAATACATCATATAATAATGAAATATGGCATACATTTGACAGTTGGTGTCAAAATAAAATTAAATGTCAAACAAAAACGTGTAATTGTTCGGTGTGAATGCTTTACGTGTTTTTCAGAGCTTTTCAACACAAACCTCTTTAAATTGAGAATGCAAAGGGCATGTTCACAAAGTGTCGATCAGTTTTCTAGTTTTTTTATTATTAGAAAACAAATATTTATAAGAAGACTAGGCATCAGAGGGCTTAGTTAAAAAAAAAATTAAATTAGAATTAATATTTCGACTTCACTACGAAATTTTATACAATAACAAAACAAGATTGAACAAATTTGAAAAATATAAATTCAGACTATCAATAACTTACTAGTAAATATTTCTGGAATTTTCTTAACCGAAAACTTGAGGGACCATCAACACAGATTCCTTCATATAAATCCATTTCAAATGGTTCTTAAACTGTTTACATAGAAACTTCTTCACAAACGTCAAAATCTTCACTTTGATGAAACTGATATTTGTGTATTGATTTACAAAAGGAAATAGGTACTGGTATTGCTTGTGATGTGTTAATGATAAAAAACACATTTTCACTTAACAATTTTACATATGTCAGTTTCATCAAATTAATTGCTGTCACTTCTGTCATTGACACATTCCCAAGGGTCCAACATTAACATTTCTACCAAGTTCAAAATGTTTTTCATTCCATGCACACTAACATGGTGGATGTAAGCACATGCAAGGACAATCGATTTAAATTTTAAATCAAATCTATTTGAATTTAATGTTTACAAGGGGATTGAATCGTAGTTCAATCTAGCTTCAACTCTGCATACTTTAATATTAAAGTGTTGGAATATTTTTTATATCTATCATCTTTTATAATTTGTACCTATTTATTACCAAATTAATAATCTAATAAATGTATGTATATTGAACATCTGTGGAACAAAAGATCTTTAGGAAGAATTATTTATGAACGTCCAATTTTATAAATAGACTTGGCAAAATGTACCAAAAAAGTTCTCCCGAAGCTGAAACATTGATCTTTATTTTAATATGTATTTGTTTTTTTTTTTCTTTTCTTTTTTCAAAAATTTGGACATGTTAAAATATATTTTTTAAATTTTAAAATCCGCCCATTTTTCCGCCCTTTTTTATTTATTATGCTTATGGTTTTCAAATAAAAGAAAAATGTCCGATTCAACGAAGGACTTTTAAACATTTAACGGGATTCTTAGACCTCAAATGGGATATTTTTGTTTCACCAAGCGCCTAGAAAGAACAAAACTAATGTATTTTTCCAGGGATGTCAAGAGAACTCAATTTTAACAAAAACTTTCCTTAAATGTTCCTCTTAAAGATTGGTGAAACTAAAAAGACTTAAGGGTCTGATAAAATTTAAGAAAATTTTTGATAAAAGTGCTTTTAGGGTTGTTTTATGAAATTGGCCATTAGACATTTTAAAATTTGTAAATTTACTTAAAATCAGTTTTCCTAAAGCCCACTTTTTGTTCACTTGGGGTAGAATTTTAAGAAAAATGGGAGCGTTGAATTTCGTCGAAAACAATTTCGCAAATCTTGAATTCACCATATTTGGTGAATTTTCATTTTGCTTTGATCCAACCTAGTTTTAATTATTCTGCTTTTGATTATATGTATATCTTTCGCTTTGTTTTTGCGATCTACATATTTCATGTTGATAAATTTCGCGCGAAAATTTTGTATGAAGCGCGAAAAACTCGTAGCTAGTTACGATTTGACTTATAAAGAAGATACATAATTTATTGTGGATTACTTATGCACAGCGCCTTTTGATTCTCTGGTATCATAAATCTAGCCTTGGAAACATTTTTCAACTCCAACACATTGAAAGTTATCAATTTGAAGGAATATGACAGATTTGAAAAATGTTTCCCGCACAGGAGATAATAAAAAGTCAACTAATGCTCAAGACAGAGAAGACATCAGAATAACCAATTGAACTTTGGCCGTTTGCATAGTATGTATATTTACAAGGATGGCTGATGCCGTTGGGTTTGGAGAATCCGGCTAGATTCAGCCAGGTAAAAAGCTAAGAAAATATGTAGTAGGTAAGGTAGGTATGTCATCGGTTGCCAAACCACAAGAGTGTCCCGGTTCATTTTGAGTTGTGGCGTTTCTGGGGGGACTTTCCCTATAATAATGGCATTAAAAAACCATCGACGAGGACGACGCCAGCGACCCGGCTCTCATTTATCATCTGCACTTCCTCTTGAATGTCATTGATGTCAAACCTCGTTCTTTGGAATGATCTATCGATGGGACTAGAGAAAGGCGCACAAAAAAGTACAAAACTTGATGTTGCTGATGTTGCCTCTCTGGCTTCTGATGATGACGATGATGATGATGGCGGTGATGATGATACCCACTTGAACGTTGATGACGGCGGTGATGATGATAGCGAAGGCGGCGCGGCGGCGGCGGCGGTCGTAAGAAGGATAATGCTCTGGTTTTAATCCTGCACTTGTCTCTGTGCGGCAAGCTTTTTCCCATCAGCACATCGCACCATCATCGCAGTAATAATTTAAAATTAAATCTTACAATCATCATATCTATTGAAACTAACCACTCAGCTTTGAAGTTTTCGCCTTTTCACCATGACGACGTTTTTCGATTTCCCACGAAACGAATAAATTCCCTGTAGGAGCCCAACCGAAGCGACGGACGACGACAGGAGCAGTAGGTGGATCCGCTGGATAGATAGCAATTGAGGTACATCGAACAGTTAACAGAAAAAAAAGCAAGGATATTAGAATTTATTAATGTACACACATAGAGATCTGTGTGTGTTTGCAGAGATACAGAGGTATGTATTTACATTTCGTTTTTATCCCTGATTCAGGAGTTTGTTTCTTATTTGCTATTTCGTTTTACTGTTGTATTTGTCTGCCATTTTGTAGACAAATTTCAAGGATCAAGAGATGAAGTGTTGACGTCTTTACCTCGAGAGACGAGATGAGAGGTCTTATCCGATGCAGTATTACGGAAACGGATGGTGTTGTCGTCATCCTAGCCTCGTCCTCGTTGACTCTCTCATACAGACTGGGTATAAATTTGCATATGAGTTGAATGTCCTTTCAATAGGAAAAAGGTTGAAAACAGGATGTTCAGGATGTTGTTTTTTTTTTTTGTTGTTTTGTGAATTTTTTCTGTTGCTGCTACTGCAGCTATATTGCAAATTGCAGTCTTGTTCTTGGCGGCAGTAGCGTTGGTGGCAGTGACATTATACAAATATATGTAACTATATGTTATGTGGAGTTCTTAGGTACCTAAATATATGTAAAAAGGAGATAAGACCCTTTGAATGGCTTGGATTGATCCTTGAGATGAAAATAAATTGTAATTTTGCATAAACGCTATGCTACAGCGTCGAAGAGCGAAGCAAAGTGTCGTCATGCTAAACGATTTGTATATATCTATGGCTTGTGTGTTGAGAGGACACTAAATGGGTGCGACAATCTTAAGCATACATACATAAATGTATAGGTGCCTAGATGAAGTAAAAGGTTCTTTGCCAAGAAGGAAGGAACATTCGTATTTTGTGAGAAAAGAAAGGCTAACTATCCTCTGATACTGCGGGCTTAGCCTATTTTTAACTAAGATAATGATTTTTGCAATTAATGAAGCATTCACAGTGATGCGAGCAGTAGAGTAGAGACTTGATATTCAATGCATACTTATACTGACTTTATTTCCGCGCTACTGCACTACAATAGCTCGATTATGTCAGGGGCCAAATTGAGCGAAAAAAAGAGTTATTTTACAAACGCCCAGAAGCATATTATGGGAAATGGTATTTTTACATTAAAATAAGGTCTCTTGGACATTTTTCTAACAGCTCAAAATCCTTTTGATGCAACGGAATTCATTCACTTCGTTTTGTGGCATTTTTAAAAGGTTCCGAACTTCGTTTGTGAAATTCCACTTCGTGTTTTGTTCGCTTAAATCGGGCTTTATATTTGACTAAAAAGATATAAGAGACTATCTTAAGTGAACCTAAGTACCTAACTACGTTGCTGTCTCTAATGTGTTGCTTACCTCAACCGTTCAGACTTAGCAGACATTTGTATGTCCTTGCCGGCAACACGCACAAAGGAATGGTTGAAAGTTGCAAGTCTAGGCCCTGGTTTTTCACGAGATATAACGTTTAATTAAATCTTTAACCAAATTTTCAAGTAAGCAATTAGAAAATAAGCAAATCCCTTCAAACTTGCTAGTCTCTTATATCAGTTGATGAAATCAGCTATCTTCGGTACTCTGTCTCTAATAAGAACGCCCAGTCTAATCCGATTGATTACGTATCAAGTTAAAATTCTTTAAATTTAATATTATAAGGCAATGGCAAAGGTCTGTGAAGATATTGTAGGCTTCTAGGTGTCTGTACCGCTTTTCTGTGCTATCTTCGATAGTCAAAATCCATATCAATTTAAAAACTGTCAAATTTTAAAAGTTAGAGGAATTGTCGATGTAAGGATGAAAAATTACAATAAATTAGTCATATATTGGAACAGTCTTTTGAAAAGAATCCCCAGGGTACACGGTGTATTCGAAGAATAAGAATGATTTTTCAATTAATTATCTTATAGCAGAAACAATGTCCCATAGCAAAAGTTGAAATATTTATTGAAACAAAAATTTCTAGCCCTTCGAACCTGGCATAAACAGTTTGATTTAATTTTGGTGGGGGCAAAAACCCCCATTTATTCGGCTTACTTACAAGCCAATGTTTCGAGGGATGGTGTTAAAGAAGATAGAGTTGTGAAGAGTAATGAAGTCAACTGAACCTGTAAGTAGTCGATGAATGAAGAGGATTTCATAAATTTTTCTTCGTTCTTCTAGTGAACAAAGGTTATATAGAGGGATCGGGTCACTTATAGGTTGGAGAATACCTTGGACCATCGTTTAACGAACCCAAGTGCTGAATTGGCCTTAAGAATTATATCGTCATAATGGGAGATGAAGTTAAGTTAATATACCAAGGCCACGTATCGATTCGACGACAGATAGGGGCTGATCATGAAGAAGATAAGGATGGGAAGAAGATTTTAAACGTTTTCGTGAGAAAGTGATTGAATGGCATTTGGCAATATTTAAACCTAAACTGTTTTTGAGACACCAAACTGAAAAATTATCGAGATCGAGTTGGATGAGAGTAGAGTCCTGTGTAGAAGAAATGGTCTTGAAGAATTTGGTATCATCGGCGTAGAGAGAAATATGAGAATATTTAATGACCAACCATATCGTTAATAGCAAGAACAAAAAGGAGAGGGCCTAAGTGGCTGCCTTGAGGGACTCCGGACGTTGCTAAGAAGGGGAAAGAGAATGTAGATCTAAAACGAACACTGTAGTAACGGTTTTTTCAGATAAGAAGAAATCCATCTCAAAAGAATGGGTTCAAAACCGAAGGTGGATAGTTTGAAGAGTATAAGTCTATGGGAGATTTATCGAAGGCCCTACTAAAATCGGTGGATATGACATCGACTTTCTTGCCATGCTCTAAGGCCGACAGGACGAAAGACACAAATTCAACAAGATTAGTGGTTGTTGATCTACACTTGAGAAAACCATGTTGTATACACTGAACCAAATCGCGTAGGTGATATTGAAGAAAATATTTTGTTAATTTTTGAAGAATCAATTATTCAAATCAACAATTTTTCATAGTATTTTTCTTCATATTGAAGACTGAATATTCAATATGAATAAGGTTTATTCAAATGATGAATGATTTAGTATTTTATTCAAACGCTTGAAATTTTGTCATATCTACGAAAACAATTTGTTAATTCTTGATGAAGCAATTATTCGAAAAGACAAATTTGTATTAAAGGTTTTTTTTTTACTATGTATGTATATCAACTTAAAGCAAGAAAAAAAAAATAAAACCAGTTTAAAAAAAAATTATTTTTTGAGGAAATTTTCATAAAGGATACCTACTAATTATTAACTAAATTTCAAGAAAGAGAATGAAATTTAATCAATTTCACAAAATTTTGTGGATTTAACACCATAACGAAAAAATTTAATGCGTTTCTTCAAAATGACAATATTTCTTGAATATAACAAAATTTTCTTCAAAACAACGGATAGGTTTCATTGACCGTATATTGATCACCCTTTCTTCAATTTTACTTACTTTTTCTTCAATCTGACTACCAAATTTGGTTCAGTGTAGGGGAGATACAGAATGCTTTCGAAGATTTTGGGTATAAATGACAGTTTGGCAATAGGTCGATAATTGTTAACATCACCTTTTGGACCCTTTTTCTGTATTGGTATGATAAAAGAAGTTTTCTGTACCTCTGGGAATTATCCTTGGCTAAGGGATAAACTGAAGATTGTTGAGATAGGAAGAGATAGCGATGAGGAACATTTCTTTAAGAGAATAGCTGGTAGGCCATCGGGACCTGGAGAGAATTCATCGTTAAGCTGATTTAATTTATTCTCCACGAGAAATGGGTCAACAATGCGAGGGAGAGATGGCCCTAGCATATCTGGAGCTGGGCACTTTCAAATATCTAGAGTTTTGTAACAGACTACAGAGAACACCTAACCAACCATTTACGCCAACAATCAGTGGTTTCACAGTAATACTATAGGCTACTAATCATCCCAAGGAAATAACCCGTGGTATGGTTAGAAATAGATAAAACTAAAACAAATGACTGGCAGAAAACGCAAAAATTAGAACAGCGAGAAACGAGTACCGAACAGAAGAAGAGAGTAGAAAAAGATCCAGCCTCCTTGATAAAAAGATCGAAGAGTGTCGCGATAAAAATCGCATCAGGAGATTTTATAAAAGTCCCAAGCAACTGGCTGTTGGTTTTAAGATCTCATCGCAAGTTCTTCGAAACATCGAAGGTAACCTAGTCACCGATCTAAAAGCATTGACTGCTTAGTGAACGAACATCATGTAAGGCAAAGTAATAGGGCAAGAAGGCAATACACTTCCAATCCAAGAAGAACCACCCAGTATAGAAGAGGTAGGCTCAGCTATACAAAAGCTTTAGAACAACAAGGCCGCAGGATATAATCAGTGATCTGTAGAGATCTTCAAATACTGAGGCGATTTTTTGATAGGGTGCATCCATCTAATCATGAAACAAGTACTGGTGATTGGAAGCATGTCTGATGACTGGAGTATCAGTTGCACATTTTACATCTACAAAATTAGGCGATCGTATGATCAAAAAGATCTATCAAAATATATCCTTCATAACTTTCGCATATAATAATTCTATACAACGTGCTGTTTGACGGTCTTTAGTAGTTTTTTTCAGCATTAAAGTTGTCAAGTACATGTGTGGTTTCGGACGATAGATCGCCCCCAACCTTTTCATTGAGGCTAATACTGGAAAACAGCAAGGAATCTCAAGTCGAGACTCACCATCTTTACAGCTACTTCAAAGCCACATATGAAAGTATTTATTACCTAGAGTCTTATATGGCGACGACCGAACCTTGGGCCATGGAAAAACTGTGTCTCGACATTAGAAATTACGCGGTCCAATGTCCAAATAGAAAAGAGCTTCTCCCAGCTAGTCCAAGACATCATCGGGTGACTTCTTCAATCTCGAACAGAAGAAGATTTTGAGCAGGACAGATATTATCACAGACTGCGTTATCTTCAAAAAATGTGTCCAACTATTGAACAATGTCGACGGTATTGATCAATCGCAACGGTCTGTAATAGAATCCTTCCCTACGCTTGATGATCAGGCGAAACTTGTTGGTCTTAAAGTCAGGGACGACACGACTACTATCAAAAAAAAAAAAACAAATAGACAACTATCCACCGACTAGGACAAAAGGTTGCTGTCTTGGCAACAACTTCGAAGTAGTTGAGGAGTGTTATACTTTAAGCAAGAAAGGAGAACTGGGCTCTTTCGTAAGAAAAATTCTTCGACCGAAGTTAGGTCTTGTGTGCAATTGCATCAGAAGACCGCGAACCCAATAGGTTGTACCAAGATGTGAATATGAAGATGGAAACATGTCGATTACATTAGGTTGATCGCATTAAGCCAATTTAAACTTAAACCCAAGAGAGTCTTCGAATTTCAGCCCCCCAGGTTCGAAATAGTCGCCTCGACCCAAGACGGAACCTCGGCCATAGCAGATCCCAGATCATTTGGTCTATATTGACTGGAAACATGCGAATCAGGATCAAAGTGGAAGGCAGCCGTCATTTCAAAGGCAACAACAACACTCATGTCCTAGCGATGTGCCTTTAAAGCATTTTCAAAATATAAATATTTACCGATAAGTTCTAAGTTGTAAGTTGTACCTCCTACCTCATCATCTACTCAAAAGAAACTACATCAATCCTATACCGTCACGTTGCTTATATACACCTGCCACTACTTGTCTCTTTCACCATCAAGAAAATAATGTCCTTCGGAGTCATACATTATACAATGTGTATGTTACTTTGCATATTCCATATACAACTATCATTGTATAAGAACGTCACCTATTTTCCATTTTTCTGTCAAGCACTCTTGAATATCCTAGAATATATGGGATGAGAACGCGAACTAGAACCATGACAGCGTCAAAACATCAACAACAACTGCACATATGTTCATACATTTATACACAATATTGAAAACACCCAACAAGCCAGCATAAAAGGAAGATTCCGTACGCAAGCAACAAACACAAGTATGCACTAGGACTATACTCGTACTACTCAAAATGTCAAGGGATTCATTTACAGAGTGATTCAGAAAAGAAGAAAGAAAACGGTGACACTTTTGAGATTTGAATGATTTCTCTTTTTCTTATTGCTCTTTATTATTATTTTTATTATATTTAGCTTCTTTTTTTTGGGAAAAAAAAAATATATAAACAAATAAGATCCAAAGAGAAATAATAAAAATGCAGGTTTAATACGAGTAGAGCTGCGTTCTTTGGTTTTTTAGTCCGCTTTTTTGTTTTGTTTTATTAACTTAAAGAAATGAGGTTATAATACTTAAGCAGATAAAGAGTCCAAAGACATAGTTTTAAAAACCCTCCAGACAGAAATAATGAAGCAGTTGGAATAGTGTACTGGAGAAATGCAATATAAGATTTTTTTTTATTCACTTGAGTCTAATCGCGATTTTGGTTTTTGATTTGATGAGGACAGTCTGCTCTTTTTTAAAAAGTGCATTTACCTATTTTATGTTCTTATCCTAAATGATTTGAAAAGTGAACACGATGACCAAGAAAAGGAGATCCCTTTGAGAAGTTTCGTTGAACCGAAAATATGTGAATCTGTGAAATTTTCTTTTTGTTAATGTGACCAAAAGTATTATTCACCTCTTGGTGACATCCAAAATATCAATAATTCGTCAGATAGACAAAAAAAAATTAGATTCCAAAATCAATGATTCGCTTTACGGCTTTGGGAAATATTGAAAACTTATTTACAAAGTGAGTGCTGTGTAGCCCAAAACAGTGCGTTTTTTGTTTTTAAGAAATTTTGGCCGAAATGTAGCACCCACCCGGTCTGCTGTACGCAGGCTTGCGCAAAATGTTCGTGAGACTGGTATGCTAGTAGACAACACTTGTGGTCCCCGTGTCGTCGTACGGTGCTCACAGACGAGGAAGTGGCTCCTGTAGCCGAGAGTGTGAGACTCAATTCGAGAACATCAACTCACCATCGATCTCAACAGCTCAACATTTCTCGGATTATGCGCTTGAAATGACAGAATACGCTACTGTGAAGCTAGGCAGGGCAGCCACTTGAACGACGTTGTGTTTCATAATTATGGGATAGTTTGCTCTTACTAAAAATGCCATAGTACATAAAAAATTTTAATTTTCTTCAATTTATTGCATTTTCAAAAATAAACTTGTATTTGGCTCACCCTTTAGGTATGTAGAACCTCAGTGCCGCAAGTAAAAATAAAAATCATATATACGTTTTTTGAATTTAACTTTGTAAGAAAATTGAAGCTTTGAAAACATTTTTTTAAAAACAATCTATTGAAATCACTTGAGTGTGTTAAAAAAAACTTTGTCCTTATCAATGTCATTGAATGTAAGATTATTAATAAATTACTCGGTATTAAGAATAGGATGGAGCTAATGTAGGATCAGAAAAAGGATTGAGGTCTCAAAATGCTTCAGATGCCTTGGTTACCTACAGCAAACTGCAGCGGCCCAGACAGGAGAAAGCAAGGAATGCGCTAAAACTGTGGGAACACAGACCATAAAAGGAAGGAGTGCAAAGAATAACCAAAGTGCTACTTATGCGCAAGCCTAGGAAAAAAACCAAATGCAATGAACCATGTACCAGGATCTGAAAAGTGCCAAATATTTAAAGAGGCACTAAAAGAAGCAAAAACGGCCTCCTCAAAATGATCGAAATACTCCAAGCAAACGTCAACAGGAGTCGAACGGCGTACAATCTCCTGTTCAAGCTTATAGACGAATTACAAGCTGAGGACATCATTCTAAGCGAGCAATATACGTTAATATAAATGAACAAAACTGGATTTCTGATACACTAAAAACCGCCGCCGCCTAATCGATCCTGAACAGAAAGATCCCCGTTGAAAGCAAAGGATCGAAAAGAGGTTTTGCAAGGATGAAAAATTCACAGTAATCAGCACATACTTAAGCCCAAATGACGAGTTCCGACAAAAACTAGATGAACTAGAAGATTTCATATGCGAGACCGAAGGGGAAATCATTGTTGCGGGTGAGTTTAATGCTAGAGGTCAAGAGAAGAGTGAGATATGCCAACAATAGACTCCCAAGGAAGGCAAATCCTTGAAATGGCAGCGAGAAGTGGCCTAAGCGTTGTAAACGTAGGAAACACCCCCATCTTTAGAAGAGCAGGAAATATAGGCACTGTACCCGATATAACTTTCGCTACAGAAGGCATAATATCTAAGATCAGAAACTGGAGAGTCATTGAAGACTATACAGGCAGTGATCACCAATACATCATGTTCTGTATTGAGGAAAACCACCGGATCACAAATCGAAACCAAACCCAAACGATAAGATGGATTGCCAATAGACTTCACGTGGAAATAATGAACAGAATGATCGAAGAAGGGAAGATCCGTACAATCCAAATGGAAGGCACTGCCGAAGAATAAGTTGAAGAAAGTTGAAGTTGAAGCAGCTTGTCCGACAGGCATGTGATGCCTCAATGCCCCAAAAGAGCTTCTTCGACGAAAGAAAAAAACCTGTCTACTGGTGGACGGATGAAATTGCGGAACTCCGCAGAAGTTGCTTACGTCTGAAGCGAAAAGTCACCAGATGCAGAAGGAGACGTGAAGACTATCTCGAGAATCGAACTGAAAGAGTTCAAGACCAAACGCCATGAGCTCAGAAGAGCCATTAAACTGAGCAAGAAATAGAAATGGGAAGAACTCCGACAAAACATCAACAACTATCCTTGGGGACTCGACTACAAAGTCGCTATGAAAAAGCTTGGGACCCAGAGGGCCACAACTCGCCTAAATGGAGGAATTATGGGACATATTGTGGATACACTATTCCCGACTCACCCCATTAGACCGCCTGATCGTGTACTACCTGGACTACCACGGCGAGAAATACAAGCTTTTAGTGAAGAAGAGTTGATGACAGCCATAAATGCTCTGCATTCTGAACACGATGGGGTACCAGTAGAAGCCCTCAAACAAATCGCCAAATCCTTCCCACAACTGCTGCTCAACATGTACAACAGTTGCCTAGCTGAGGGGACTTTCCCCAAACGCTGGAAGAAACAACGACTTGTACTGATAAGCAAAAATAAAGGTGATCCAGATTCCCCATCTGCATACAGGCCACTATGCATGCTTGACACAACAGGAAAGTTGCTACATAAATTGCTCCAACCAAGCCTTATAGCAGCGATACAAAGAAGGGGAGACTTGTCTGAACGACAATTTGGCTTCAGAAAACGTCGGTCGCTCCACAATAGGAGCAATAGAAGAAGTAGTTGGAGCTGCTAGGAAAATAGTGCTACTGGCAACACTAGACGTCCGTAATGCCTTCAACTCTGTTAGCTAGTCTGATATACTGGCCGCATTGGAAAGAAAGTTCCAAATCCCGGAAAATCTTTAGCAGATGGTGAAAGATTATCTTAGAGACCGCGAACTCATCTATCAAACAACAGAAGGAGCGAGAAGAAAAGTTATTACGGCAGGAGCAGCGCAGGGATCTATTCTCGGACCAGACCTATGGAAATTCTCTTAAGATGATATCCTTTGCATGGAGATGCCTGAGGATTCCTTTTAAGTTGGATACGCAGATAACGTTGCCACGGTGATAACAGCAAGAGACAGAGAAAACTCAACCAAGTCATGCGAAGAATAAATACTTGTGTGGAGGAACACATCTTGTCTTTAGCTACTGAGAAAACCCAAGTAGTGCTATTAAAAAAGAAGCGAATTCCCACGCTTCTCGACTTCCGCATTGACACCGAAATTATAAGAAGTAAGAATGCTGTTAAATACCTGGGAATAAGACTCGACACAAAGCTAAGTTTCTGGGAACAAATAAGGTCGGCTGCAGAACGAGCATCCAAAGTGACAGCCTCTCTGACAAGGCTGATGGCAAACATATAGGTGGTACAGATACAGAGACGTGGTGCTTTACGGATAGCCAGCGCGTACTGTACAGTATCGGAGCAAGCTGTTCTAGTAGTCGCAGGTGTGACACCAATAGACCTCCTTGTAGCACAAAGAAAGTACGTACACGAAAATAAGGCTGAAATTGGAGTGAAAGCAGTGATGGCGGAAGCAAAAGCTCTCACACAACGGAAGTGGCAAGAACGATGGTCTGAAAGCAGAGGCCGCTGGACTGCAAGACTCATCAGACAAGTGGGTGAGTGGAGTAACCGAAAATATGGCGAAGTGAACTATTACGTCACTCAGTTCCTTACAGGCCAAGGATACTTCAGCTCCTACCTACACAAGATGGGTAAAACAAGAAGCCCCTCTTGCCAGTCGGAAGATTTGAACTATGATGACGTATACTTCGAGTGCAGCAGATGGGAATCCCTCCGCCTTGTTTTCAATCGAACTACTGGTGAAAACAACCAAGATAATATCATCCAGAAGATGCTTGAGAATGATCTTGAGAATGATGAACAATGGATGCGAATAAGTTCACATTTGACCCAAATCCCGAGTACTAAGAAACGAGAAGAGCCAGTTCAAGGATGGACTAAGCCCGCCTAGACAAGGACCCCCCCTCCTAAGAAATGTCAAAGTAGTCCCGAGGGGGAGATCATCGAACCACTTGTGGAGGTTTAGCTGTTATGCCAAGGTTAAAACCCTTGGAGAGCCCAGCACACGGGGAGGTATGGATACCTCCTTATGGTGCGTCAAGCATTCCTCCAAAAGTAAAAAAAAATAAAATGCACGACTGGATCGCACGAACTTGCTCTTATGTAAAAGTACTTTGGAATTTAAGATACATTTTATAAATATAAAACATGGATTTAATGAGATAATAATGTTCAAATGCATAAAATTGCCGTCTGGTTTCCGGAAAAGTATGAATTTATGCAAATAAACTTTAAAAAATCGTTTTATTACGAGGGCGGGTCAATTAGTCCGTGACTTTTTGAATTTCTGACATCTTTACTGAAACAGCAACACTCCTCCTGTCAACAGGCATCTGTCAGTTGACTCCTGTCAAAATTTAAACTTGCTGCGTCAGTTAGTTTGTGTTTGACAGCTATTTTTATCAGACTACTCACTAATTTGAGGAGAAAATGGAAAAAAGTGAATTTCGTGTGCTTATTAAGCATTATTTCTTGCGAAAAAAAACCATTACCGAGACCAAGGCTAAGCTTGATAAATACTATGGGGACTCTGCACCATCGATTTCAATGGTAAAAAAGTGCTTTACTGAATTTCGTTGTGGCCGTACAAGCACTGAAGATGCCGAACGTCCTGGGCGCCCAGTTGAGGTCTCTACACCCGAAACAATCGAAAAAATTCACGATATGGTGTTGGCCGACCGAAGATTGAAAGTGCGAGAAATTGTGCAAGCCGTAGGGATCTCGCATGGCTCAGTGGTTTCAATTTTGAATGATCACTTGGGCATGAGAAAGCTTTCCGCAAGATGGGTGCCGCGTTTGCTCACAGTCGACCACAAACGCAATCGTGTAACAACTTCACAGGAAGGTTTGGCGTTGTTTAATCGCAATATGGAGGAGTTTTTGCGCCGTTTTGTAACCGTGGACGAAACATGGATCCATCACAACACACCAGAGACCAAACAACAGTCAAAACAGTGGGTTTCTAAGGGTGAATCGGCGCCAAAGAAGGCCAAGGTGGGTTTGTCAGCCAATAAAGTTATGGCGACTGTTTTTTGGGATGCACGCGGGATAATCGACATTGACTACCTTCAAAAGGGAAGAACAATCAATGGGGAATATTATGCCAACTTATTGGACCAATTCAATGACGATTTGAAAAAAAAAAACCGACCTCATTTGGCCAAGAAAAAAGTTCTTTTCCACGAAGGCAATGCAAGGGTGCACACATGTGCAGTTGCCATGGCAAAAATCCATGAATTGGGCTATGAATTGCTCCCTCATCCACCCAATTCTCCAGATTTGGCTCCGAGCGACTACTTCTTGTTCCCAAACCTGAAGAAATGGCTTGGTGGAAAAAGATTTGACTCCAATGATGAAGTCATCTCGCAAACAAAGGCCTATTTTGAGGACCTCGGCAAATCATTTTTTTTGGAAGGGATACAAAAATTGGAGAAGCGTTGGACAAAGTGTATAGAGCTCAAGGGAGACTACGTTGAAAAATAAAATTATTTTTTTATCAAAAAATCTGTGTTTTATTCCAAAAGTCACGGACTTATTGACCCGCCCTCGTATTAAATAAAATTTTTATATAAGAAATTTCTCTAAAATTTTTCAAGAAAAAAATGTGGGATGCGAATTTTAAGTATTTAGGAAATAATTTCAAAAAATAATCGTTCATAGGTTTTGAAGATATTGATGTAAATTTTTTTTTTTTTTTTTTTTTTTAAACCCAATAAATATTTTTTCGAATATTTTTATATACAATATTTTTTTAAACTTAAGGGGACTCCTGCTAAAAATTTTGGGTTAAAATCCTTAGAGCCGTTAATGAGAAAGTCGAAAATCAAAAAAACGGGTCTATGGCAGGTACCCCTAATAACATTTTGATCCAAAATTTTTTTTGACCAAAATGTAGTCCATATCCATAATATCACACTTAATTTTTTGTATCAAAATCGTTAGAGTCGTTTTCGAGATAAATAAGATTTTGCATTACGGGTGTATGGGGGGTACCCTTAGTTTTGGAGCTAAAAAAAAAATTTCAATTTCTCCTCTAGGAAATCACCGAAGACCCTTAACTACCGAGTTTGAAGAAAATACCTCCAGTAGTTTAGGCTGTAGTTCGAGGTACAGACATACAGACATACAGACAGACAGACGGAATTGTCGGACCCACTATTTTCGTCTTCGCTATCATCGTAATGTCAACTTTGATCAAAATCTCGAGTTCGATTTTTTTTCCAAATGCAGAACTTGCCCTATAGTACCTATATCGCAAGTAAAAATTATTACTCGAAGAATAAAACATAATTTTCACTTATTTTAATTTTTCTATATCCACTTATATTTTATTTTTGTATTTCATCCTAAGTTCAATAAAATGCTGTTTTTAGTTTTTAATTTTTACCAATATATTTCGAGGTATTTAATTCCTCATCATAAAGGGTCTAAAATTTTTAGATAAAACAGCATTTTTTAAATAATAATATATAAACAATAAATTACTTAGGAATAATATTTGTTTTAAATTATGATATTATAATTTAAGAAAAAAAAATTTGGAAAATATTTTCTGACCCAATCCGAAACACCAATTTGAAAGATAAACACTCTTAACCTGCAAGGCGACACTCAAAAACTTCTAAAATTAAAAAAAAAATTTTGCTATTTGTTAGCTTGCCATTTAATGATTTTCAAATTATTTACAATAATTATAGGTTAGTAGGTAAACAGAACCATTTATAATGAAAAATGGGTTCAATTAATTTAATGATAATCCATTTATGTTTATATTTTAATGTCACCGTTGTTTAAATATTATTGAATTGTCATTAACCCAAATTATAATGTGGCCTTCTGTAAATTAAACATAATTTATAGGTTGGCTTGTATTTACGTTCAGATGTAGCTAAACTTTTTGTTAACACGTTTACATTCATAAAAATTTCCATAAATTACAAAGTAGGTGGGAACACTTCAAATGCATCAAGCCCCCAATACTGTTTGCCTTATTAAGTCCTTTAATTTATTAATGCTTGTAAGGCAATGTAAATAAGACAATTAAAAACAATTTTAATAGGTAGCATATAATTTTCTGGCAAAATCTATATACACGAAAGTTATTTGCCTCCCTGGTTAGAAATTAAGGAAGGTAAATCAAGGTAGGGTTTGTAATTTTACAGTCGCTTCCAATCAGCAGCAACTAAGCCACCGACAATATTATAAAACCAAAAAAAAAAATAAGAAAATCTGTTGCAGAAAAATGAATACCCTCAGACGAATGCCTCCACACACGCTCCAACTCCCCGACCTATTTAGATTAAAGCCTTTATGAATTATTTAAGCTTTTACCGTCAACCTGGGAATACACAAGAGCTTGGCAAGGAGCGAGTAATGTATGAATGCTGGGGAGGTTTATGAATTATGAGTTTGAAACGAAGTGCTCGTACCTTCATACTTTTTTTTTGTTATTAGTATAAAGGGAAATGTGTTGCATTTACACTTCACCTCCCTGACAACCTTTGTTCGGATGCTGCCCATTAAAATATCTCTCGTTCGTTCAACGGGAAAGTTTCAACCTAACCTTGAACATTTTAACCCATTACGCCAAATGGATGTGTTATAAATGCGAAATGAAATATTACATTATTTCTTGTGCCCCCCTCTGTCCTCATTCCCCGTCAGTTGGTCTGAAGGATAAAGTACCTTTACATAGTACGGGTTACATTAAGCGATGATTACGAGTGACTCGAAGGAGCGAAACCGAAAATTGTGTACCGTTCGTGTGCTGTGCAGTGCACCTACCTACTCGAAGACTCCCTTTATGATTATTATTATTTTTATTATTATTATTTCGTTTTGGCGCCATGGACAACATTGCTGAAACATGAACAGAACATTGATGTGTACTACAACTCTGCGGCGAATTTATTTCTATTTCCTTTTTGTAGTACCTACATAACTTTAGCTACAACATAGGTTAGATACAGTACCAGGGAATTCATTTGAGAAACATGGAGGATTATAATGCGAGGTCATGTTGTTTAAATCATGAATGCTTTTATTTTGTATGGGAATAAAGGTTTTTTAGAATTATAGCCACACGAAAAAATATTGCAGAGGTGGATATGATTTGAAATTTCAATAATGGCGGCGCGGCGGGGATTTAATCTTTCCATGCTTTAATGATTAAGAACTTGTTGTTTGAGAGATAACGGATGTTTAGCGTTATAAAACTAAATAAAAAAACCTTCCCATAAAACAAAAACAGTTGAACACGGTTTTCGGTAAAAATTAATGTAGTGTCTACGTAAAAAAGAAGTTTCCCAAAATCGGACCACTAGAAGTTACTTTTTCTTAAAAAGTCGGAAACCCTGAGATCACAAAATATTCTACCTAATTTTGATAGTTTTTATCGCAGAGCAATGTGTGTCTAATTCCAAGATTTTGAAAGCCTTAGAATTCATTTGAAGCAATAAATTTTGCCTGTGCCTTCAAAATGATATATTTTTGTACATAAAATATGCATTGCTTGGGGTTCACAGCACTCACTTTGGAAATAAGTTTTGAATATTTCCCAACGTTTTTTAAGCATAAAGCGAGTCACTTCGTTCCGCGGAGATGTGATACTGACTTTCTGTAAAGCTATTGAGCGGGAAAAAGCAGTCAATGTCTATGATTTAAAAAGAAAGCACTAGATGGCCCATCCTGTATATGACAAGTTTTGACATGTAAGACCCGCTTAAGAGAAACAGCAAAATGTCACAGTCTTTCTTTCACTTAAGCGGGTTTTTCACTTAAACTAACCCCGCTTAAGTGAAAAATAATTTCACTTTAGCGGATTTAAAAATTCCATTAAGCGGAGATTTAATGCTAGCAACAATATTGCTACAACTAGTCCCCGAGAGTGCGAAGTGACTCGTAAGAGAATGGCTGAGTGCCCAACTGGTTTTCAACAATCTTTTTAAAATGAACGCTATTGCTTATCCCTAATCCTCAAATCTAACAAAATTCCACCGAAGCAGTTTTTTTTGTAACTCGCGTCTAAGGAAATAGCTGCCAATTTTTCCCTCCGAAATATTGATTTATAGTTATTGGTCATAATATAATTCGCTGCTGTGAGTTTCTCTTTACTTTTATCTAATATTTATATGTAAAGTTCGAAGTTGACAAATGCATTCAAGAAATCGAAATTTTGAATGTTTGGCGATTTGTTTTTTTTTTCACTTTGCTTTCTCTTGAAAAAATAGTGGGAAAATAGCTGAATGCGTTCATTGAGTTTGCCGCCCCTGGCAGTCAAACCAGCAGTCGGCGAATTCAATAAAGACAGCGCATAGCGAGGGTTATTGTGCGTGTAAGCAAGATCGTCTTTAGTTTAACGTGAGCACCTGCCTATTATGGCTCAATCCCACGGGAGGCCTACCTCCATTTGGAGTCAGATTGGGTCCTGACCATTAACCCCGACATAGCATATGTTGCAGCATATGCACACCTCTTGCTTTGGAGGCGAAGTCTATCTAACACCTCTTGAATTCAAGAAAAGAATCTTGAAAACCATGTGTCTCCGCATTCGGAATAAACCAAGCCACCATGATGCTCCCACTGGGGGGCCTACCTCATAGATAGGGTTCGAGCCGAGGGAAAAACTCAACCCCCGACTCAAATGGGCACTATCTCCGATGGTACCAGAATATTGCTTCCGGTGGAGCTTCGCAACTTTGTCATTTCATGGAGTCCCCTGACTAATCCGAGTCTTTGTCTCAAGCCTCGGAAACTCCTAGATTTGAACTTGTCACTTCCAGATGGGCTCCTGCAAAACCCTGGGCAGGACTAATCCGAGTCTTTGTCTCAAGCCTCGAAAACGCCTAGATTTGAACTTGTCACTTCCAGATGGACTCCTGCAAAACCCTGGGCCTGTCAACCCTTAAGAAACACACCAAGAAAATCGGCCGGGGTAGTAACCAACAACTCAGTGTGCGTCCTATTTTCATTCGCCTTGAACATTAAGGGTGTCTGGCAAGGAGTTTCCAATACGCAAAGTGTCTGGCAATGAATAATGTGATTTCTAATTAGATTCTGAATAAATAATACCAAAAAATCAGCCTTTATGATTTGACTAAAGTAGATAGATTTTTCACACCTTTAGCAGTGCCGGATTAGCCACGAAGCAAGAGTAGCAAATGCTACGGGCCCCGCGCATTTGGGGGCCCCGCGCACCAACCTTTTCTGACCATAAAAAAGTATTATTAACATATTAGATTTAGTCACAATTACTAAGAAGAAAATATTTGCATCAAAATGATCAACTAAAATTTTATTTTTCTATCTGCTGGTCTTACCAAAAATCATGTTTCGCACCGCACCAAACGCAAATTGGACAACGGTATGAAATTCAGGTATTTATTGTCACCATTGATAACGTACTCACTGCTTTAGGTAAACGTATATGAACAGTTATCATAAAATTGCTGACATTTTCGGAATATTCCTAGAGCTAAAATCTCTTCCTGATTCAAAATAGTTTTTTTGGCCTTTAGTCCACAAAAACTGGCGTTTCGTCCGGGTGATCGCACATGGACTCATCAGTTGGCTGTGAAGATCTAGTCATAACGCAATTTTTATTGAATTCAGTTCATCTTACATCGATTTTTTGACAAAAATCCAATGAGAACTATATCCAACCAAGATTAAAATTATAATCATTAACGTTGGAATATTTTGCCCGTGGCCGAGCATTGATTCTATATGAAGGTTTTTATAATACAAATTCTATACTACTGAAATAAATCAGCCTAGTAGAAGACTTAGCACTATTAATGGATTTGTTGAATTTGTTGAAAATAGCAAAATATTTCAACGTTAATGATTACAATTTTAATCTTGGTTGGATATAGTTCACATTGGATTTTTGTCAAAAAATCGATGTAAGATGAACTGAATTCAATAAAAATTGCGTATTGACTAGGTCCTCACAGCCAACTGATGAGTCCATGTGCGATCACTCGGACGAAACGCCAATTTTTGTGGACTAAAAGCCATAAAAGCTATTTTGAATCAATATTTCAACAAGTCCATTAATAGTGCTAAGTCTTCTACTTGGCTGATTTATTTCAGTAGTATATAGAATTTGTATTTTAAAAACTTTCATATAAAATCTCTTCCACCAGAAGAAATTAAAAATCTGCAACCATAGTAAGTGCTTACGCAGATGATTTGGAGGACAGTCTGGGCAACGAATTAGTGCAATTCGCTTCAATGCTCAATTCTGATCTGACTGGTATTATTGACAGCAGGAATCATGAGGCTCTGGAAATGCAGGTTTACAAGCTGTTGATAAATAATTCTTTACAATCTTGTTTCTCGAACTTTGAAATTGCTTTGCGCATTTATTTGTCTCTCATGATCACCAACTGCAGTGGTAGGGTTTCTACCCTATATTTTTTTAAGTTTTCCCAAACTAATAAATCCTTTTTAACTTCCCTTGTTTGAGCATAAAAACTGATTTTTTTTAGAATTGCTTTCACCGAAGGTTTGTAATTTCTTTGTTTTCAAAAAAAAAAATTACTGGCACTTTTAATTTTCAGATATTTCGCCCCTGCGGCATTCAATTAAATAATA